>JAULKM010129470.1:0-19667 GCA_032355605.1 Rubia tinctorum
TGTCTAATTTTGCAAAACTACAACACGTCCATTTAAATTGGAATAACCATTTATCCCTATTACAATGGAAAACCTTCCGTGTCCAACACAAAATGGTGAATGTGTTTTTGTAACACTCGGATCAAAATAACTATTATATGATCCAGTGTAAGACAAAAGAGCATTAATAAATTGTAAGTTCCTACGGTTAATGGAGCAACCCTTGCTTGATTTCCCTCATGTAGGTTGACCTTTCATTAAGGTTAACTCCTACTGTGATCTCTCCACAATTTTGAAATTGTGAGAAACACATATGGTATCCAATACCCATCGGTAGAGTTATTATGATAAAGACTGTCTATGACGTATATAACTGCAATGTCACCTACTCACCCATTATGTGTCCCCTAAGAATTAGGGGCAGTATCATTTCTAGTGGCATGTGTCATTGCAGTACAAGTACTGGGACATTTCATACTTTACAACTTTCTGTTTCCTAACAATATGTTGTGTCTTAGGCGCATAGGTGCTATGATTATCCTTGCTCTATCTCACTTCTTTCTTCCAATTTTGATTTAGATCTCTTTTGTTCTTGGTCTCAATCTTGACACTTGACTCATCTTATTTTAAGCATCCCATACAGATTAGTCAAAGTATTTATTTCCACTTAAATGGTTCCAAACCATCATAAAGTAAATAGAGAGACGTCAGGGGCCAACTCTCAGCCATAGGCAAAACCAAGTATCTCCATGTTTTGAAAATGATTGGCATGTTATCAAATGATCCAATCATTTTCAAAACATGAGATACCTCTAGTTTCCCTTTCTCGATATTACAATCAAGAATGGTCTTAAAGGTCTCAAACCTCTCAACCCTAGCCTGTTCATGTATTATATCTCAGAGCTGCAGGTTGATGTTGTATGTATCTGAGTTCAAAACTTTCCTTGAAATTCTATACTCACACTGTTCAACATAAGACACTTGACATCGGGGATTTGAATGACATAGTCCTTCTTTTCTTGCATTAGAACTATCAACATCTAAGTTCTTGCATTAGAACTATAATATAGGGTACATCAACATTAGATGTACCCTATCAACAGAAGACCCTATCAACATCTAAGTTCTTGCATTAGAACTATAATATAGGGTTCCTCGGATGTTGATAGGGTACATCTAATATTCGTCAAAATCCAATACTACTCTTGGTCGATAGGGTACATTTAATGTACTACAAATCTGGGTACATCTAATGTACTACAAATCTCCTTTTGCCTCAACATCTGAGGACCCCCTCACTGACATTGACGAGCAAACTAAAACTAACATGTAGACCCCTTTCACTAGGTCTACCCGCATTTGTCCCAAGATTAGAAGTCTCACTATCGCTTTGGTGAAATCTGTCACTAGTGATCGAGAGCTTAATGGGTGTTCTTGTTTCGGAAAGACAAATTATTGCTCATTATTGCTTTTGGGACCGTGGTTCGGTATGTTGGTTTGATCATTAGTGAACTAACTTCATAATCATTCCACACACATAAACTAATCGCATGCATTTATAATATAAAGCAATAAATAAATGAAATAAATAAACGCATCTAAAGTAATCCTAGTATGACCCCCTAATTTTGACAAACTCTTCATCTTGTTGTTGGATCCCATCCTTCGATCTTCTCATCGAACTTACAATTTATTTCAACTTAAATAATAAAATTGAAAATAAATTTACAACATATCAATAAACGGTGCGCAAACCGTATTTAATTACAATACTCAATAAACGGTACGCAGACCGTATTTAAATATCTAATTGGGTCATACTAGTCACTTATAACCCTGCACTTTGAATCCAATTCATATATGCATGCATTCATTTCTAAAATAAATGACCCAATAAAATATAAAATAAATTGGGATAAAATCACATAATAAGTTATGCAATTAACCATACTAAAATAATTAAGTTAACTAATTTCTAAAATTATTAACCTTAATTATTTTCTCTGTCATATTTAAAAATCTAAGTTATTAAATTATCTAAATATATTAGGCAATCCATACCAAAATAATTAAGTTACTAACTAGTTTCTAAAATCACTAACTTCAATTATCTTTACCTGACATTTAATAATTCTAATTAATAAAATAATTAAAATTTTAGTATTTAAGTACATCCAAAAACTTATTTAATAAAAAATTTGTTTTTATTTAATTTTAATTTCAAAAATTAAAATTACAAAAACTAAGTTCGTATTTAATTTTAATTTCAAAATTAAAATTGCTCAAACTAAAAAATTAAATTAATAAGAAATTGGCCCGACTAATTAATTGGGAATTGATTATATTAATAGGCACATCCCATTAAATTTAATCTAGGTTTTAATTTGGCCCCACAAAAACAAACACTAATTTGTTTTTAACACCAGCAAGCCCGCCGCTACAGTAACCGTGAACATTCCGGTGAACAGTATCGCTATAGTACCGCTACAGTACCTCTGCAGCACCACTACAGTACCTCTACAGTACCTACAGTACCGATGAACAATAAGGTTTTTTTTTTTGGAATTTCTGAGTGGTTTAAATCAAATTAAATCATCTCATAATTAATTTGATGAACACGAATAACACCATATTATGTAAATCTAACTCACATATTGTTTAGATCAAACTAAAACATGCAAGAGCCTCTGACACCATTGTTGAGAATTGATTAAATCTAATTTAGCGGAAAATCAATTATCTAATCCCGAATCTCATGCATGTATTTAATTTGAATCTATCTAAGAGTTTAGATTAACTTTGAAGCGTGGTTTACCTTCAGATTTGATCAACCAAGGAGACGAGAATCCCAAATGTAATTCCTCTATATGTATCCACACAGCACGATCGGATCACCTACACCGCCGTTGATCAGCAAGAAAAGACCCAGTTTTTCTTCTTCTCTTTACGGTGAGATTTGTTTTCTGAGAATTATTGGATTGGTTTCTGGTTTCTGCAATCTGGAACGGCTAGGGTTCTAATAATCTGATTCTAAACATTTCTGCAAAAAATATCTATTTATACAGAATGGTCATTAATCCAAGAAACCATAATCCAAACCAATCTGGGTCTAGCCCAATTAGACTTAATGAGTTCTAAACTCAATTCTCATATAAATAATATCTGGGCTCCTAGCCCAATATTCATTTCTTTTATCTAATTTCATACCTTGTGTGTGACCCTATAAGTTCAGTCATAATAAGCTGCAAGCCCAATATAATTAATGCTAAGTGATCGAAAATGGTTTCCAATTAAAAATTCCGATCATTCAAAATATCTGAATTAATTATTTCCGTAATTAATCTTCCAACTATGTATGAAAAATGCACATTGACTGAAAGACACTATTCCAACAGTTTCACTGTTGACAAGAACTCTAGGGTGTAACTTGGGTAGGTGGGATTGCTGCGGCTCAAGAACTCTTGTGATCCCCTTTTGGGAGGAGGAATCCCATCGGTTTGTGAAGTCCGAAGGCGCTAAAAAACAATTCGTCACAAATTTTCGTCTCCCTCGATGGCTTTGTGAGAAGGTCCGGCAACTCAGCAAAATCACCCCTATTCTTCTTCAACCACATACACCAATCTGGCTCTGGAGGTGGAGCTGATGAACTATCCTTAGCCTTAACTCTTTGTCTCTAAAAAAAAAAAAAAAACTCTTTGTCTCTTGGGTGCCATGACAAACAAACAAGAACTAACAGCACACAAAGCAATTTCAATACCACCAAGTAACACAAGTCCTCAATACTAATATTACTACGAAGAATTTCAAGCAACCCTAGCATTTTCCACAAACACTACAATCACCGACATGTATTAAATAATATGCGATCACCATTATGCCATTACCATTATGCAATCACCAATATGCAACCACAATCATACAATAACCAATAAGCAAGTCGACACAATAACCATTATGCAATCACCAATATGCAACCACCAATATGCAACCACTATCATACAATAACCAATAAGCAAGTCGACACAACAACCATTATGCAAGTCCACAAAATCATCCCAAACAATCACATCAAATCAGGAAATCACCACAATTAAAAAATAATCCACTACACATAAATAACAATCCAAAGTCGAAGAGTTGAGAATTGTACCACAACTGTGCAGAGGATAATGTACCCAAGTATTCTAAGCAAGCCACACCTTCTTGCATCCTCAATTGAGCAATTTTCAAAAATCCATAATTTCTAGGGTTCTTGAGCAAATTATGAATTCGGGAGTAAATTTAGGTGTTTGTATTGTGGATGATGGTTGGGTTATTGAGGATGAATTAAACTCGAACAGGTATTGGTAAAATGTGTAACCGGTCAAATGGATTTTGAAAAATATGGGTTGGGTAGATTGGGTTTGTGGGTTGACCACGAATTTTCCTATATGGGTTTATCCATACAGGTTGGTATATAAACTCATATATGAGTTAATACAGGGGTTGAAACCCGCGAGTTTACCCATATGGATATGTATATAAGCTCATACAGGTCCATAAATGGTTAAAATCCACGGGTTTTACCCATATGAGTTGGTATATATATCCATATGAGTTCACATATGAGTTGAAACCCACAGATTTACCCATTTTTTGACACGTGAGTTAAAAAACATTTACCCGCTGATTGAACGGGTTTCAACCCAGCCCGTTTTTTACCTGACCCAGTTTTAACCCATTATTAAATGGGTCGATATGATACCAATATTTTAACCACCTATATTACTCGACCAGTCTGCCCATTTTCCATCCCTAATGGAAGCCAAAGAATTTCTATTATTATATTGTACTTGGGAAGAGAATAATATGAAATGGAAGATAAAATTATCTTTTGTTTGGTTCATTACAAATATCATTTCTCATTAAACAAAATTCCTAAACTAGTCATGAAACATTTAAATTCTTATTAAACTAAAAGATTCCAAATGTCGATCAATTCCACCCTATCAAGCACATACACAAGTAGGTTGAGGTGCGGCTCTGAAGCATATAGGTTTATCTCCTGGTGGACATTCCAGAATTGCTGCACAATCACCGTCATTATGACAGAAATCTATTCGATTTATTTTTCGAGATCCAATTCGTCCAATTATTTCTTTCTCCTGTGCTCCTTGTGATGACTCAAAACCTGACACATCGTAATACATAAAGAATGAGTTTCGTTTATATGTGCTTCTTAAATATAAATTATTTAATTTTATTTTAGCTTTTGTGTTTAATCCAAAAATCTAATCCAATCCGACCTGAAATTAAGTAAACTAAATGTTATCTAACCAGTCTTAATTTGCAGGTCAAAATACCTAAGGATAGATATTATGACTTTGATTTCTCGATCTGTTTATTGTTGGAAAGATCTCATTCGAGCCAACAACGTAAAACAAGAAAAAAGTGTTTTTTAAATTAAGTTTTTGCAAAGTTCAGAAAAATGAAATTGGTGGTAACCACAATAACTAATTTTACTTATGAATTAGTAAATAAAATATTTTAATTTTTTTAAACTTTAAATCTTATGGTAAAATCAGAGTTATCTATTGTATCTTGATTATTTGAGTCAAAATGACACCACCACCGAAGATATATACTGAAATACAGTAATGTTAAATCAAATGCTATAAATTGTATTTAAAAACAAATCCAAATGAACGTACCAAAAAATATTTTAAAACTATGCCGAGGATAAAAATTAATAGTTAAAAGCAAAACAAAAAAATTAATGTCAAATGGAGAATGCATAATGCATAATGCATAATGCATAATGCATATGATGTTTATTGTTTATATACCTTGGATAATGAGGAGGAGAGCGAGAAAGAAAATAATTTTTATTGACCTCTCCATGTGAAAGAGCTATTTTTTCCCTCTATTATGTATTTCTATGATGTTATTCTGATGATGTTGAGAGGGAAATTTATAGGAGAGTTTACAATGTCTCAGTCCTCAATTAATATAAAGTAATTATGAAATCATATCTTTTTAGTCAATCACGATTTATTTGACGAAAAAAAATCAACAGTCATTATTATAATCTCTTGAAAAGGAAAAAAATAATAGACCTCTGCATTCCCACTAAAGTTGCCTAGTTTGACTTTTGCAGTCAAACTAAATTAAATTTGATCTTAAAAGTTTATTAATTTACACTAGAAGTGTACCGTTGCGCGGTGCATGGTATTTTTTAATTAAAATATTAAAAATAAGTTTTTTACATGTTGTGTGTTACATTTAAATTGATAATAAAAAATTATTTAAAATTTTAAAGTTTATTCATTTAAGAAAAACTATATGAAATAGTTAGAAAATATCGTTAAATATTGAATGCAATAAAATTTGATTATTTTTATAATATTTCATTTAAATTATTTAAAAATTATTTATATATATGTTGAGATTCATTATAAAAGGCTATCATAATTATATTTATCTAATTGCAATAAATAAAAGTAAATATTAAATGACCTTATCAGTCTCACTAATTATAAATGTCCTCATTTAACAGTTAGTCGGTCTAAAACAAGACATTGTCATGTACAAATTAATAAATAAATAATATGTATACATATTTATATCAGAAGTAATCTATCAATGTATAAATTTTATTAGAACATTTTTTATTTCATATTATGTGTTTCTTTAAATTTTCTTCAGTGATATATTTATATATAGTACAATGAGATATTTATGATTTTAATTATATCTTAGAAACTTATGTATTTTAACAAGTTATGATTGATTATATATAACAAATAATTAAAATTAGTAACATATTATAATATTAGTATGTTATTTTTGGACAACTTGGGTTTAGGTTCGTCAAAATGACTTCAATATCCCCGGTTGACACCACCAACCAGAATGTAAATAATTTCTATTATATGGTGGTTGGAAAGAAATATTATTAGCATATTATACGTTGTTAATTTCATAGTAACATGTATTTAAAAAAATCACAATATTATTATAAATATAAATATATATATATAATTAGTTAAATATCGATGCAACTAATTTTAAAAAGTCAACTAAATAATGATGGAGAGAGTACTAATTTTTATATAAATTTACAAATTGATGCATAGGAAGCAGGAGAGTGAGAAACATATCTTTTTAACCAATTATGATCAAATTGACCAAAAATCAAAACTCGTTATGGTCTCTTGAAAAGGAAATATTACAATTAATATTTTAAGCTGGAGAAAGAGAAACACTTTTACCAAAATATCAATAGTCATTATTGTCTCATAAAAGGGAAAGATATTAATTAATATTTAAATAATAAATTTGCAATATGTTTTTGTGACAGTCATTTTGGCTATCTTTTTTAAATTAAAAATAACAATAATAGGCATGACCGAAAGATCTAAAGTGGTCATAATTGGGGTTTAAAAGATCAGAATTCTACATAGATATTGGAATAGGATTGGGATTAGTAGAATATGATGGTAGGATGGTAAGATCCAACGGAAACTGGACAAATCATATTCAAAATATTTTTTTATTGATTCGTACATTCATTATAAGAAAATTGAATTTTAACTTCAAACATTTTAATTGGGTTTTTAAAATTTTTGGCAAATAATCGAGGTAAAAATTAGTTTTACCTGTTAGAATAAATCAGTTAGATGATTAGATTAGATTTTATCTTGTTTAGAGTTATATTAGAATTAGTATACATTTATGTCTTGTACTCTATTTATTCTCTTAATGATCAATAATAATCATTACAGAAAATATTTTCTATCAATGTATAAGAGAAAAACCGATCTAAAACTTTTCTATGTGCGGTCGCCTCTTCTTCCTTTTGTCCGATCGGTTTCACCATCCTCTCCCCCCTCTCCGACGCTAAATTTCCCAGCATCTCTAAGCCTTCATCATGTCTGAAGAAAAACTCTCATACAGTACCTTGCTCCACATGACGACGATCAATCTTTCGTCATCAAATTTTCTCTTGTGGAAGTGTCAAATTGGTTATGTTCTCAAGCCTCATAAGCTGTATGGATTTTTTGATGGATCACGACCTTATCCGACTCTGCCTCCTTTGCCGCTAGCCGGCTTCTCTTCCACTCTCACATTCGCGGCGGTGGTTTATTCCTACTCCAGTGGTGCCGCCAAAACTGATCCGATGGTGTCATATCAAAAAGCAAAGGCAGAATATGATCAATGGATAGATGAAAATCAACATGTCTAGAGTCTTCTTTTTTCTTCTATGACGCCAGAAGCATTTGTAGAGATTCCAGATTGTGCCACTTCTAAAGAAATTTGGGATAATGTTTTTGCAATATATCATGACAACAGTGCCTCCACTATTATGCGTCTGCGTGCCGATACTCATGGTATCAGAAAGATCGGTACTGCACAGGAACTCCATCTTAAATTTTAAGATATTTTTGAGAAATTGGCTATGATGGGTTCTCCTGTTAGTTATTATGATAGGATTATTTGGTTCTTGATTTCCATTGGTATTGTATTTGAATATTTTTCTGCACCATTAATTAATTCTTAGCCTACTCCATTATATGCCGATGTTTTATCCCGTGCCAAAAACCACGAGGCCTTTTTGAAGAATTTATAGGGAAAATCAGAACTAGTCATCGGACCTACCGTGTTCACAGCAAGCGAGAGAACCCCTTGGCTGGTCGCGCGTAGGATACGCGCAGACGAGCGACAGTGGCGTGTACAGTTCACGCGCCGCTAGGAGCGGCCGATTCAGAGTTTGGTGTAGTGGCAGGTCTGTTGTTGGGCAGTTCTCGGCCGGTTGTGGTCTCGAGCGGCCACACTGCACCTGGTGTGGTCATCCCAGTCATTATTCTTCTACTTGTAACAAGATGTTGGCAGAGACTGGTTCTCAGGGTCATCGTACAGAGTCCATATATATGGTTGGAAATTCTCAGTCATCCATGCAGTTAGAGCCTTCCACTCGCAGCTCAGATTGGTACATTAATTCTGGTGCCTCCAGTCATGTTGCGCCATTTTCTTCTAGATTGGAGACCGTGACTCCTTATTCTTGTAATTCTTATGTCTCTGGTTGTAATTGTACCTTTATTCATATTTCTCATGTTGGTAACTCTAAGATTTCTAATGATTTATATTTATCTTATGTTCTGGTTGTTCATGAGATTACTAAGAACTTGTAGTCTATTTGTAAATTGACCAGAGATTTAAATGTTTGTGTCAGTTTTGATTATCGGAACTCTGTCATTCAGAACAAAGTTTTCAAGGCAGTCGTGGGCAGATGCCACAGGGAAGGTGGTCTTTACGTGTTGGATAGAGGCAAGGAAACTCTAGACGTGCATTTTACGAGCTTTGGGATGCTCACTTGGGTTATACGCCTACACTAGTCATTTCCAATTTGTAAAAGTATGGTTTACTTTCAGGTTTGATCTTTATTGCCTAAATCGCAGACCTGTGCTTCTTGTGTTATGGCTCGAGGTCAACGGTTGACTTTTGTTGAGAACCATAAACGTGTTGTGCATGTACTTGATTTGATTTATTGTGACTTGTGGGGCCCTTCCCCTGTTTTATCGACAAATGGTTTTTCGTACTATGCCTTATTTATGCTTGATTTTTCTCGATTCACTTGTCTTTTTCCACTTAATCGTAAGTCGGATTTCATTGATACTTATTTCCAGTTCGAGGCATTTGTTGAGAACAAGTTTTTGTAAAAAATTAAGGTTTTTCAGAGTGATAACGGTACGGAGTTGCTGAACACTTGTATACGATCTTATTTTTCCACTAAGGGCATCAACCACTAGATTTTTTTGTCTCTATACGCCGGAACAAAATAGGCGCGTAGAGTGCAAGCACAAACATGTTGTCAAGATTGGTCTCACTATGTTGTTCCATTCACACTTGTCCACTTCTCACTGTGACAATGCTTTTGCCACGACTGCCTACACGATCAACCGATTGCCTACTCATGTTCTTCACGGAGCTTCTCCTTATGGGCTTCTATACGGTCGTGATCCTATATACTCAAAATTTCATACATTTGGGTGTCAGGTCTTTCCTTTTGTATGCCTTACGCTGAGCACAAGTTGGCTCCCTGTAGTATACATTGTGTTTTTCTCGGCTATAGCTCCCAGTACAAGGGCTTTCAGTGTTTTTATCCATCCATTGGAAAGGTTTAAATCACTCCCCATGCTTGCTTCGATGAGAGATACTTTCCCTTTGCTACCTCCACTACTTCAGTCTCAGGCTCTCTTCCATCCACACTTGATGTTTCAGCATTTCTTGATCCTAGTGGTGAGTCTACATCTCTGCCGCCCGTCCAAGAGGATTCCCTGCCGCCTTATCTTGCAAGTGCCAATCCGGACACATCATATCGACCGTTAGCCCCACGATCACCAGCTCCAGTTCCTTCCCCAATTCATCGCTGTTCACTCTCCGATCGGCTCAGCTTTTCCAGCTTCTTTGGAAGGTTCGTCTCCAGTCGCATTACTGGAACCCACTCTTCCGATTTCTCATTCTCGGTCTCGTACCTATTAGATGGCTACTAGGTCAGCAACTGGGGCCATTCGTCACATGGATTACTCAAACATTATTGCTCACAATCTCACTACTACTTTACTCTTTCAGTCCGAGCCCATTGATTGGTGCACTGCTCTTCAGAATCCGACTTGGGTTTCTGCCATGGATGAAGAAATGACTACCCTTAGTGGTCAGCGGACTTGGGAGTTGGTGCCTCACCCTTAGGATGCTAACAATATTTGTTCCAAATGGGTCTATCGGCTCAAGTATCGACATGATAGAACTATTTAGCATCACAAGGCAAGACTTGTGGCGCAAGGTTTCTTGCAGATTCTGGGGTTTGATTTTGACCTCTCTTTCAGTCCTTTGGTCAAAGCATCCATCGTTAAGAAAGTTCTTGCCATTACCATCATGCCAGCCTGACCGCTTCATTAGCTAGATGTCAAGAATACCTTTCTTAATAATGTTCTCGATTCTTCGGTCTTCATGAAGCAACCAATTGGTTACATGGATCATGTTCATGCAGACTATGTTTGTCACTTGGGAAAGGCTATTTATGGACTTAAGCAAGCTCCACGAGCACGATTCCAGTGCTTCAACACATATTTGCCTCAGCTTAATTTTTAGTGCAGGTTTGCCGACACGTCCTTGTTGTCATTTCCAGAGGTTCCTCATTGCTTTATCTTCTAGTGAATGTGGATGATATCATTCTCATAGGGAACGACTCGACTCTCTTTCGGCAGTTTAGTGATCGGACACATCGTGATTTTGTGATTAAGGACCTTGGTGCTCTTTATTACTTTCTTTGCCTTGAAGTTACCACCACTTTATCAGGTTTATTTCTTGGTCAGGAAAAGTATGCTCGAGATAGTTTGAATTGTGCAGGGATGTAAAATTCTTCCCCGGTCTCTACTCCATTTGTGCAAGCTTCTCAGTTGCACAGTTCTACCAATCCTCCATTTTGGAATCCGACTTTGTATTGTTCGTTAGTTAGAGCTCTTCAGTAATTGACTATCACTCGTCCAGACTTGGTTTTATCAGTCAACAAAGCCAGTCAGTATCTTCAGGACCCCAGAGATGATCACTTTACGGTAGTTACACGGATTTTGCGCTATGTTCGAGGAACCCTTCATTTTGATATCACATTTCATTCTTCAAGTTCTTCTTAGATTTTGGGGTATTTTGTTGCTTACATGGCCCATTTTCTGGAGACTTTTCTATCTACCTATGAATATTTTATCTTTCTTGGTTGGAATCTTGTTTCCTGGAGTGCCAAGAAACAACCCACTGTCTCTCGTTCTAGTAATGAGTCCGAGTACCAAGCTCTAGCCAACACTGCTTCAGAGATTGTTTGGCTTGCACACTTGCTTCGCAATCTTAGAGTTCCCTTGTCTGGTTCTCCATTGCTGTTATGTGACCACAACAACGCTATCTTCTTGGCTCATAATTCAGTGGCTCACAAGAGGGCAAAGCACATTGAAATCGACTATCATTTTTTGGGATTTTGTGGCTTCTGGAAAGCTTCGAGTTGCCCATGTACCTACTACTCTCAAAATTAGAAGATATTTTCACTAAGGGTCTTTCTCGTTCGTTGTTCGAGTTCTTCATCTCCAAGTTGTGCGTCGAAAAAATCCAACGCTTCGATTGAAGAGGGTGTTAGAATAAATCAGTTAGATTAGATTTTATCTTATTTGGATTTATATTAAGATTAGTCTAACTTTATTTTTTGTACTATAATTATTCTCTTCAGTATCAATAATAATCATTACGGGAAATATTTTCTATCATTACCTCATTTTCAAAACGAATTAAAAGATGTTTTTACCTCTATAAAGTTATGACATCTTTCTAAAATTCTAAGGCAATTTTTCTTCCTCCACAAATCTCAGAATCATCTTCTTCTCCCTTAGGTCAGTCGTTGTCATTCTACCGGCTCCACCATGACGGTGAAGCCAGAAAGCGAGCCCCCTTTCTCCTATGCCCAAATTCCAAACCGTACTCTCATCGATACTTTTTAACCCTTGGAAAATCAAGACTGAAGTTTGTAAATGCTGAATGCTACCTCCTTGAAGCTCCACTTTGCTAGACTCTTGTTGTGAAACTTTCACGGAGTAGGCCACAAATGGAAAACTCATAAAGGATTTTCAGACCTCCGGTTTCAAGGGTCATACGAATATTAATCTGCTATACAACATGAAAATTTTAATTCACTTCAATCAACCAGATGATTAATACAGGTGCTGACTTCATAATATTTGGAACTTTGGGCCCTACTCCATTCGTATGCCAAAGTGGACTCCTCATTTCAATCCCAACGCTGATTCTCCAATCGTCCCAGTCTAGATTGCGTTATACGGCCTTCCTCAACAATTTTTTGAAAAATGGGCGATAATGTTGATTGGATGTTTAATTGGTACTTCTATCAAGGTGGACAAGGCTACGTTGAATTAAACTCGTCCTCATGTTTCAAAGGTCTGTGTGGAGATCGATATTTCGAAGTCGCTATGTGAAAGGGTATGGATTGAGTATAAGGGATCTAGTTTCTGGAAATATATTGATTATGAAGGTCTCCTTGTATACTGTACAAAGTGTTTGAAGCTTGGTCATGTATCCTCTTCCTGTAAATCTGATCAAGCTAAAACATCCCTCAACTACTAGAGACCTAAAGATAACACTTCCCATACTAAGACACAGGTAAAAACCTTTCCCCTAATGGTGAACAGAAAAGATCCACGGGTAATGGGGGTGAGGCTTCTTCTTCTGGCATTTCAATTTTTTTAAAAAGTTTATGTCCCTGTGATAAAAGGAGTAACTGAGGGTGGCCTACATGTATCCAACAACAATTCAAGAAATGGAGGGTTTAAGGTCATAGATCCAACAAAAAATAAGAACTCAGCTGATACTCAGATGCCAACTCCAAATGGTGATGTTGCTCAGAGCATAGCTTCAAGTTTGCAGAGATTGAGCAAAAATAGTACCCCCTCTAGCACAGAAGGGTAGGTTCAAAAAAAGATTAGAATGGCTTAATGCTGAACATCCAAAATTAGTCCAAACCTCCTCACCTAAAGAAGATTCAATTAACTTTAATGAAATAAAGCAGAGTTTGATTGAATCAAAAACAAATTCAACAATTTCTGAAATAAAATGACAATTAGGAAATTTAAACTATTGCAGACTCAAAGGCAAAACCTAAGAAATACAATAAAAAGGACTATACAACTACACCTAAAATGGTTTCAACCTGTTCTTCATTAAATAACTTAAAATCTTAACAATGATTGAAACAAAAAACTATTTCTGGAATGCTAGAGAAGTAGGGAATAAGTCTACTCAAAACAAATTGAAAGACATTTAAAAAAGATTCAAAACTGAAAATTTTGCAATTATTGAGCCTATGCTCTGTAAAGAAGACATAATTTTAGTCACAAAAACCATAGAATTTCAACACTATTTCTCAGATGACAAATGTAAAATTTGGATCATCTGGACACATGAATTCAATCTCCAAATCAATGCAGCGAAAGAAAAATTTATAATATCTTCATTCAGACATCATTCATTGCAAAAACAATGTCAAATTGGCTTCATTTACGCTAAACACACCAAAAATGAAATGAAGAAAATGTGGCATTCACTAGCTACTTTCATAAACACTCATTTTTTGCCTTATTGGTGATTTCAATGCAATTTTAAGTCCAGATGAATATATTGGTTCTTCAGTACCTAATAATGGGTATATACCGGCTTTCGATAAATTTATAAGCTTTAATAACCTCTCTGATATCCCAACAACTGGATATCTATACACTTGGACATGAATGAGGCCAAAAGAGAGAGTATGGAAAAGGCTGGATATAGGTCTATCAAATAACATTTGGTCGCTGCATTTCCAATACTCCCAAATAAAAACTTTAGCCAGAGATCAATCTAATCATAGCCCCATAATCCTACATTTTTCAGAAACCTAACACAATTCTAAGACAAAACCTTTTAGATTCGTTAACCGTTGGATTAATCACCCCAAATTCATGAAATTAATTGTAGATTCCTAGAGCATACATGCTAACCTCCATGGGATGAAAATACTTGTTTACAAATAAAAAAACTTAAAAAATGTATTGAAGAAATGGAATGGCAACACATTTGGCAACAAATTCACAAAAGTTAAAAAATGTGAAGATTTACTGATCAGGGCAGATAAAGATTTGCAACTTTTAGAAAATCAGGCTAATATATTGGCTTTCAATCAAGCTAAAGCTAATCTTACCAAAGCATTAGCTACCCAAAAATATTTGTGGAAGCAAAAATCTAGAATTAAATGGTTAATTGAAGGTGATTCAAACACAATATTTTTTCACCAATCAGTTAAAAACAAACACAAAAAAGCAAAGAATTGCAGGTATTAAAGACAGGTAATGGTGACGGGATTTATGATCAGAAACTTATAGGGAATGAAGCAGTAGCTTACTTCTCTAAAATATTAACACAAAAATAAAGTGATCACAAAGGAATTAACAAAGCTTGCCTGCGTGAAAACCTACTAGTTTCAATCACTGACACTATGAATCAAGATTTAATAAAAACTATCACTATGGAAGAATTAACAGATATCATAATGAACATGAATGGAGATTCACCCCCTGGACCTGATGGGTTCCCAGGTCTTTTATACAAAAAATATTGGAATATCATTAAAGAAGATGTTCTCCAAGCGGTTCACGAATTTTTCAGTCACTCAGAATTACCCAAATCTAGCACTGCAACATTTATTGTCTTTTTACCCAAAAAAATATGTTTTCTCATATTTCAAAGACTATAGAACAATTAGTCTTTGTAAATTTTCAAACAAAATCTTCAATAAAATAATAACTCAAGCCTTTAATGAATGGCATTTTAAGTCCAAAGCATTCTGCCTTTACCTCTAGAACAGAGCTCTCGGAAATGCAAGAACTGGCAAGCTACATTAATTCCAAATCTAGAGGCTACAATATGATAACCAAATTAAATATGATGAAAGCCTTTCATAAGGTTTCCTGGTCTTTTTTTTATCAAAACTCTTATCCAAAATGGGAATTGAAAATAAGTTTGTAAATCTAATAATTAAGAACATAAGGTCTGCATATTTTTTAAAATTGTAAATGGTATATCCTTTGGATTCTTTCCAGCTTCAAGGGGTTTGAAGCAAGGAGACCCTCTATCTCATTTGCTCTTCATTCTAATGGCAGAATCCTTCTATAAACTTTGAACTTGTTCTTCCATTATGCAAACATACCTTTCTATAAACTCCCAAAGAATATGCTTAATGTCACACACTTATCCTTTGATGATTCCACAACAAAAAAAATTAAAATACACAAAACCAATGATTAAAAAACTCATGGAATTTTTCAAAATGTATGAAAATGCAACTGGACAAAAAATCAAATATGAGAAATAATCTTTTCTAACATCCAAAACTCCCTCTCCAGGAATTCTTAACCAAATCAAATCAGAGACCCGCATGATTAAGGGGAAATTTACCTTTAATTCCTTAAGATCCCCAATTTTCATAGGAAGGAATAAGAATTCACACTATCTTAACCTTCTAAACTCTGTCAATTCTAAAATTCTTCAATGGTAGAATAAAATTTTATCATAGGCAGGGAGAATGACCTTAATTAAACATGTCCTAGCTTCTATTCAACTGCACATCATTACAGTTATTAAGCCTACTAATCACATCATAAATATTTTGCACAAGACAATGTCTCAATTGTTTTGTAAATATTTTGACAAGTTATGTTTTACTTTTAATTAAAATGGTCTTGTTTTCAAAAATTTACATCTAATGATTAAAAGTTTTTCTCTTAAACTATGGTAGAAGTTACAACAAGGAATTTCTTTATGGGCTAAGTTCATGTGGTTAACACTTACTAATAATCAAACTACCAAAACTTGGAAAATAATTAAAGAGGTGGATGATTTGGCTATTAAGTACACTCAGATTAAATTGGAAAAGGTTCAATGTCTTTTTGGGACTCTAACTGGACATGTTTATGACTTCTTCTTCACAAATAGAATCATGAAACAGATCTACCCTATCCAAACCTTAGAGTTACTGAATTCTTAACTCAACCAACTCCATTTCCGAACACTTTTCAGAATCAACTCTCTACCGATATCATCAAAACTTTGAGTAGTAACCATAAATTATTCCCTGAATATGAAATAAGATGATATGGAAACCTAATCCAAATGGTTTCTTCTCATTGAAGTGTGCATATGAAATTATAAGGCCAAAAATACAACAAAACACAATCCTTCAATTATCTCTTGTCTCGACTTATTCCAAAAAAAATTTAGCATCATGAATTAGAGACTGTTAAATAGTCTCATACGTTTCCCTGATGTTCTTGAAGATTTTAAATTTAATCTTCCATCAATATGTTCATTGTGTAAACAAGTTTCTGAGAGCATTTATCATTCTTTCAACAGCTGCCCTGTTATAAAAAGACATGGGATAAAATTGATAAGGTTTTTGACATTCTTACCATTTCTTTTGAATACTTATGGGATAGACTATTTTAATATTGGAATATGAAAATCCCACATTATAGTGATCTCATCAGTATCTTACCTTGCCGATGTACCTGGTTCATTTGGTGTGCTAGAAGCAACTACTTTTTTGACCAAATTAAACCCAACGATGAGATTATATTTAGGAAAATTTTATGGAAATTGAATGACATTTTGATTGTATTTAAAATCAAAGGTGGTGTATACCTAACCCACAATATGAAGGATGCTTGCTTCCAGGCCCAACCCAATACTCGATTACGAAGCCCAGACTTTGAATTGCCAACAAACCTAGAAAGGTGGAGCCTTGTCTGAAACACTCGGCCACAAACCGATGAAGGTGGAACCAAGTTTTCAAGTTTAACCATGAACCTAGATTCGAAGAACTATGACGCAACCCATGATCTCAAACGTTGAAAATATGGAACCATCGCAGACATCTATAAATACAAGGAGAGGAGCAATGAAGCAGGCAAGTAAGACTAAACTGAGATATTCTAGTTCTCAAAAGGAAATACTGACTTGAACATTAATGTGTTTTCCCCGGAGTTACTTCTGAGATTTGTATTGCAGGAGGAGACACATTATGGTGAACTACGAGCATCTTACTTGATTGGATTACCACATCATTTGGTGCTGTCTATGGGGACAATTTTTTTTGTTTTTGGATTGCTTCAAGTAAATTATGGTGTTCACCAGAAGTGAGAAGAGCCATGACCATTAGACCCAAAAAAATGGTTGGGTGCAATAATAGCAAGCATCCAAGGCAAAATCAGGCTGATGTTTCTAGCAAAGAAAAAGAAAATAAGAGGGAAGATACGGATGATGATGAGGAGGAAGCAGAGTCTCCTAATAAAAACTACGAGAAGGAGAGCAGAGTGTTCGCATCATTCCCAGAATTGAACAAAGAAAGCCTGTATAACTAGTTCTTAGCAATGCTCAAGAATAAAATTCCAGGGGTACATAAGAGACCAAGTTAAGGGTGTGAGAATCTTGTGTACGAAGAAAAGGAGATAGTGGCAGACAATGATGCGGATAAATCACCACTAGAACCACATATTTGGAATTTTAAGATGCCAAAATATTTCAAGCTTCCTTTGCACGTTAAGATCTATGATGGAACCATAGACCCGAAAGAATTTCTACACTCATATCGTAAAAGCATGAGATTTCGTGATGCAAAAATTGAATTAGTTTGCAATGCTTTCCTATCTTATTATCGGGAACCACAATCACATGGTACACAAAATTTCTAAAAGGAAGCATTAGGTCATAGGCACATTTTTCATATTTGTTTATGAGTCGCTTCTTTAAGAAGCAAAGGTTCACTAAAACAATCGCAAAGCTAAACAACATAGGTTAGAGAATTGATGAAAGCCTAGCAGAGTACCATAACCGGTTCATCACTAAAAGCTTGCAAGTTCGAGATTTGTTGTTTCAATCTTCCTTTGGCGCATTTGCAAGGGGCATGAGTTCAGGATAATTATATAAGGAACTCACAAAAAACATGCCCGAGAGCCCGAGAACCCAAGAGAGTTACAAAAAATGATCGAGCAATATGTGAGAATGAATGAAGCAAATAACCATAAAATAGAACAGAGCGATGTGAGAAAATATTGATGAAAGAAACACAAAGAGGATTTATAAAGAAAGGAAAAGGAACAAACCTTTTCAAGGGAAAATAACTAGGGATGCAAGTTCCATCATACCTGGATACACCCCTGACAAATTCAAGAAAGGAAATATGGAAAGCACGCAGGGAGTTATTCCTTGAACCGACACCGATAATTTCACCCCCTGACAAAAGATCCAAAGAATACTATTGTGCCTTTCACAAAGATCATGGCAATGACATCGAATATTGTAGAGACATGAGAAGGAAGATTAAAGAGAATATGAGAAATGGCTATTTGAGCATGTACAAGAAGAAGATGGGGAAGCCGTTACAACAAAGCTAACAAGGCACGACACTCCACAGAAAAAAGGGATTAGCGAACACACAGAGCAGAAATCAAGAGATGGCAGCGGTGGTGAATTATGATGAAGATGCATCAACCAAAGCTCCCAAAAGATTAATCATGTCTATACATAGGTCAACTGAGTTACTATCCAACAATTATAGGAAAGCCATGGCTAGGCACTCACAACTAAAGAAGCCTGACGACAAGAGGTTTTGTTCGGACAAGCCAATTACATTTAGCGAAGAGGATGCAGTTCCAAATGCTTCACTTCATAATGACCCAATGGTCCTCATCACTAAGATTGGGAATGCAATGGTTCATAAAGTATTTGTGGATGACAGCATTGCTGTTGAAAACCAATTCGTTGATTGCTTGGATAGGTTTGGGTTCATGCAGACTAATATAAAATATCCACATCTTCACTAGTAGGATTTACAGGAAAAACAGAGACACTCTTGGGCAACATACAATTTCCTATCACTATTGGGGAGAATGATAGAAATTGTACCATCATGTGTGACTTCATTGTGATGGATGCACCAAGCCCATTAACGCCATCATTGGAAGACCATGGATGAATGCAGCTAAGGAGATATGGTCTCTGTATCATTTAGTAATGAAGTTTCCAACTTCAGATGGAATCGCAACAATAATAGGAAACCAACAGAC
>JAULKM010129480.1:0-19666 GCA_032355605.1 Rubia tinctorum
TCTCTTGTAGTTTGAACACACTCGTCCAGTAGCTTGTGATGCTTAGGAGGACAGTCTTTACCAGTTGAGTCCTCCCTGCATAAGATAGGTTCCTGGAGTCCCAAGATTTCAATCTACCAATAAATTTCTCCAGGAGGACACTACATGTGTTCACATTCCACTGCATTGCAGTCAGAGGCAAAGCTAGGTATTTCATTGGGAAACTACCTCTTGCCACTTGTAGAATATCAGCCAGTAACATCTTGTCAGTGTCACACATTTTGGAGAAGTCAATCTGTGTTTTGTCCCCATTCACTGCTAGGCCTGTTGTGTTCTGGAAATCCCTCAGAACTCCTCTGATTCCCTTCAGGGATTTAGTATCTGCTGCACAGAAAATAAGGAGATCATCAGCAAAGAGGAGGCTGTGAACTTCTACCTTCTGGCATCTCTGATGGTAGCCAATTTCTTTAGCCTTAAATTTATTCTCTAGCAGCCTTGTCAAGTACTCTATACTGAGGACAAACAGTAGGGGAGAGAGGGGATCTCCCTGCTTAACCCCTCTCTTTCCCTCAAAGGAAGCAGAATGCCTACCATTTATTGAGATGCAAAATGAGGAGGATGTGACACACTTTTTGATCCAGTCCAGAAACATTGCTGGGATTTTTAACTGCTGCAGCCACTTGATTAGGAAATCCCAGTTGAGGCTATCAAAGGCTTTTGATATGTCAATCTTTATGAGGCAGCTAGGCTTTAGATCACTGTGATTGTACTTGTGGAGTAACTCTTGTGTCAGTAGAATGTTATAGAATATACTCCTACCTTTCACAAATGCAGACTGATTGTTGGAGACCAGTATTGGCATGACCTTTCCCAGTCTCTCACATAGAATTTTAGTCACCATCTTATACAGGATTGACCAGCATGAGATAGGTCTGTAGTCACCTGGAACCTGTGGATGTGGTTTCTTTGGGATCAAACTGATCACAGCCCTACTGAAGTGCTCTGAGACTTGATCACCCTTGAAGAAGCCAACCACAGCCCTTGTTATCCCTTCTCCCACAATGTCCCAGGTTTCCTTGAAGAAGAGGCTGGAAAATCCATCATGTCCTGGGCTTTTACTGGATTTGATACCATTCATTGCTTTGAAAACTTCCTGTGCTAACACTGGTTTTATCATCTGTGCTTGTTGCTGAACTGTTAGGACAGAGCCTTTTCCTGTCACTTGTATATCAATCCTCAACCCTTGCTTTACCTCTCTTCCCATAAGGTTCTTGAAGAAATGTACCAAGTGCTCCTCTATGTTCCTCCTCCCCTGTATCATGTCATCCCCATTTGTCAGAGAGACAATGTGGTTAGTGTAGGTTCTAAGTTTCAGCATGAAGTAGAAAATGCTTGTAGGTTTGTCTCCCTCCTTCAGCCATTTAACTTTTGCCCTCTGCTTGAGGAATCTGTATTCTGCCTCTGCCATCTTTAAATTTTGAAGCCTGCTACATGTTTCCTGTCTTTGCTTCTGAGGAGAAACTGGATCCCTTGCTAGTTCCTGTTGGTCCCTCTCCCAGATTTGCTTTGCTTCCCTTGCCCTTTTCTCAATTTCAGAGAATTCCTTCCTATTTAACTCCTGTAGAGGGGATTGTAGCATTTGTAACCTCTCAAACACTTGTGTTAGGTTCTTGGTCTCCCCCAATTCCCAGACTGCCTTGACAGTAGGTTTGAACCTCTGTGACAAGGCACACATGTTGAAGAACTTAAAAGGCTTTTCTGCCTTCTCATGAACCCTTTGCAGTTTCAGTACTAAAGGGAAATGGTCAGAGGTACCATTAATCATAACTTGGCATACTGAATCAGTTAACTGGTTTAGCCACCCTTGATTGACCAGTGTTCTGAGTTGAGGATTTGGGAGGTTTTTTAGGAGGAAAAAATGGTGGGAAAGAGTTGGGTTTTCAAATGGGCATTAAATAGCCCTTTCAAAAGCATTTGGCGCATTTTTTTCCGCATCTAGACAACTTTCTGAACTCCAAAACCCTGTTTTCTCTATTTCTGAGTTCAAATAATAGAATAACCCATCCAAATCCATTTATAAGTTTGGAAATGTGTTTAATATAACAAAAAAATGTCAGATTTCAAAACGTTCACATTCACATTCACCAATTTGAACCCTCCTTCTTCCCAAATCCTCAATCCTCAGATATCATCTGACACCCATACATCCAATATACCAACAATGATAAATAAACCAAGGGCACTAAGTCAAAGATGAGCGGTAGGATCCATGAACCCATCACAGAGATAGGTCAACCTATGAAATTCTTCAATGACGGAGCCGAGGAAAGGTATGTGGCCTTTTCTAAGAGGAAAGTAATAAATTCGAAGGGTTTCTCAGCATCTAAGTTTAGCGAGTTAGGGTTAGATTATTTGCTAGCACGTTTTAAAAGTCAACATCTTGAAAAGTTGCTTTGCATCGGGGAACCCGTTTATGTCGACTAGGTGATCCAATTCTCTACTAATTTGGGTCAAAGTAGCAATAATCCTGAATTAACTAGAGTGAATGGGAAGGATGTTATAGTTTCTAAGTATTCTATAAATGAAGCCCTTCATTGCCCCTACACAACCCCTGCTAAATTGAGAACCGATGATCCCCGAGGGTCCCTATAAATTTACCACACTAATAGTTGTCCGGGTGTGAGAAATGCTACCCCACTATGTACAATTAGAATGGCTAAGAATTATTTTAAAAGGTTGGGGAGCGATGCGGGGAAAGCTGAGTTGTATGAAATTAGTGTGTTGACTGCCGAGCAACGACTCATACACGAGTGGATTTGCCTTAATGTCTTGCCAATGGGAAGCCACACATGCAAGGTGAGGATTGGGAATTTAACATAGTTTTACTATGTCATCGAGGGAGTTAAAATTAACCTGGCCTGCATAATCATCTCATTCATACAGAAAGCGACGAACACAAAAAAAGAAGGACCTCCCGTACGGTGGTTTGATCACCGCCGTGTTGAAGAAGGTGGGAGTGCAAACAGTCGACAGGCTTTCAACACCCAATACTATGATGAAGCGTGGTTCCAACAAAAAAGGCTTCAGCTTGGTTTTTGATGGGAATTGAGAGCCTAAGGTGATTCCCTGTCAACGAGCGAAAGGTGGGAAGAGAACTTTTTAGGTGGACCTAGGTAGAGCTGGGGCATCAAGATCCATTGAGTTATCAATTGCATTTTAAATTACATGATTTAGATTATATGTAAACATTTTTTTATTCTAATTTATTTAATTTGACAGGTTCACTGTCCTATTGGAAGGCTAGGCTGAGGAAGTATCTAGATTGCTTGCATGCAGACGTGACTGAAACCCATGAGTTGTTGAATTGGGCCCACTCGAAGCATGTGGCGTTCATTCAATCCCGAGGAATCTACCTTGAATTGAGAAAATATTAAGAGCAAGTAAACTTCGAGCCCATATTCTTTGAGACAAGCGATAAGGAAGGTGGTGAAGTGGTGGTGACGGTGATGAGCGCTGGTATGGTGAGACCCCAGATGGAGAGGATGAAATTGGCGGGAACACGGAAGCTTAAGGTTCTTAAGAAGGTGGCAGTGGCCAAAATGACGGGACAGACTCTGAAATAGAAATCATGTTTGAGGAGGTGTAATCGGGTGTCAAAATTGGACTTATTTGGAATTTAGACAATGTATCACTAAAATTGCACAACATTCTAGTTATTATGGATATTTGACTTATGTTCAGGATGAATGCTTGAACTTCTTTCCTTGAAGCTTATTTTAGTATAAATATTTTTCTCTACTTTGGATATTTTAAATTTAATCCTTCAGTGCAATATCTATTTGGAACCACTCAAATGTTTTTATATAATCTCCCAATTGTTCATATTTAAATGTTATGCTCGAGTGTTAAGATGATGTGATTAATTTGAACGGAAAAATGCTCGAAATCTTTGAGTATTTCAGAATGACCAAAACAACAGAGATAATTCCAATTTTGGAAATAGTTCTTCCCCCTATCTTTCCAGTTCAGACAACTTTCAGAACTCAAAAATTTGAGGCGCTTTTTCACTATTAGGCGGATACACTTTTCGAGTTCATAAAATAAGTTTCTGACCTCTTGTCCTATTTCCAGACCCTTGTTGGAAATTAATGAAGAGAAATTTTTTATGAAATATTCATTCTTACTTTGGAAATGGCTCGGATCCAATTTATAAAGGGGTGATGTCATGTTTCCTAACTCGGAAACTCTGAGACATATAAAAAAATAGATCAACCATTCAAACAAAAATAGTTCAATTTCAATTTCCACTCTTACAAACAAAAATCCTACCCTATCTTTTTGAACTAACAAATAAAATCAGCCACAAACATCTTTGTGAAACCCTCAATTTGATGTCAATGACAAGAGTAGTAGCGTCTTTGAACGGAATCCATATGGCTCGATCTACCGGTGCCATATCAGCAATAAGGTTTGTGTCTTCTTTTTCCTAAAAACGTTATTAAAAATTGCATGAAGAGGGAAAACTATTAGATTGTCACTTAATTGACTTTGGAGAATATCTCGCAATAGGATTGGCTGACCCTTGTAGTAAATTTAGCGAACAACATGTCGAGGAGTTGCTATCTCGCAACAAGTGCGCTTATTTTGACCTAACTTTTCAATTTTATGGTAATTTATGTGGAGTTGCTAATGGTGACAATGAGACTAGGGTTGGGGGCTTTGACATTCCCATTAGCCAATGGTATATCAATAGATTGTAGGATTACCCTTAAAAACACCCTGAACAAGTTTTCCCAAAAGATTCATATGGGCCATTAAATGATTGTTACCATTGGGATAAGTGGCCATTAGATACTGACTACCCTTATGTTGATTTTGTGAAACGCGGCATGAAATATTTTAAGCACAATAGTCGGGAATTGGAAAGGCCAAAAACCTTTGTCTAGAAGTTTTGACAATTGATCAACACATAAGTTTATGATATAATTGCTAGAACTCTCATTCCCTCGGGTGGACATATCACCGAGTCTAACTATCCCATGCTTAATCTATTCTATTTCAATATGGAGGGTAGAAAAATAAATCCCGGGGCAGAAATTTTCAAGCATATGCTATACATTGGCACTTTGAAAATGTTTATCAAAGGTCTCCCTTACGGTCATTTAATAATGCTTATGTTGACTAAGGTCCAAGGGTTGGTTATTAGAGGTGAGGAAAAGGGCCCGAAGTATTTTGACAAAACTTACTTCGAGAAGATAGATTCGGTTTTTATCAATCACAAGTGGTTTCATAAGCTTGGGGAGGCTTCAGAGGCTAATAAAAGGCCAAAATTGAGGAAGGTTATTTGATTTTAATTTACAATACATTTTGTTCATTCACATTAATTTTTTTTACTTATGACAATTGTTGTTCCATTAAAGGTACCGAAAAAGCACATCTCAAAGATTTCAAAGATTTCTACAACTGGATGCCCAAGGAGTTTAGGGAAATGAAAGCCAAGATCAATATCATGGAAAAATTCCAAAGATCTTACGAGCGACACCTCGCGTCAACCTCCCACCCACGACTGAACCGTTCCACTTTGACAACCGATGTTGAAGATGATGAGGAATGAATGTTTGTCAACAAGTTAATTTGATGAATAAGTTAAATTACTCTATGTTATGCTACAATTAGTTTTATTTTGAAGTGTAAGATTGATGACATTGTTGAATTGATCTATTTTTATTTTGATCTATATTATGAAACTAGTGACGTCAAAGTTAGAAACTTTAAATTGAAGTGTATCTCTTGATTAAGGCAGTTGTCATTTCCAAGGAAAATATTTTGGTACAGTTAACACTGATCAGAGACTCTGGAATTAGTAGAAATGATAAAATAAACTTTCAGGATTAAACACTAATCACTTATGCTTCCTCTTCCTCACCACCCTCCTTGATTTTTTTCTTCTACGATTTGATCTTCCCTCTAACATCGACCCACATGCCTTCATCATGATCAATACGGCCAAGGTAACAGTGAAGACTAGATTCATCCTCCTGAAGTAAAATATCATCTTGCAATCCACCACTCGGAGTATGCTTCCCGAATCCAATGATTTTCTCTAATTCATTCTCTATGACAAAAGCTCGCTTTTCTTCTATAACAAATTCCCCCCTCGAATCAATAGGATCCCTGACATAGAAAACCTGGTGCGTTTGAGATGCCATAATATATGTATTATCCTTCCAGCCCACCCTACTTCTGTCGACACGGGTGAATCCCAAATCCTCTGTGCGCTAACTAGTGTTAATATCCACCCACTGATATTTAAAAATAGGAACCCTTATCGTGACATAGTCAAGCTCCCAGATTTCAAAGATCATACCAAAGTAACACTTTTTAGTGTACATGGGATTCTAGTCACTACCACTTCCTATAAGCAAGCTTAAAAGACGAGGGACACACCACTGTTCTGTGAGACACTTTTATCATTCTTTACTTTTGTAGAAAAGGTGAAACCGTAGATGTCATAACCTACGTAGGACATTAAAGTTCCTAATGATCTATGAGTTAACCATTTCACTTTCGAGAAATGTTCCTCAACAGCTACGTAGTCCTTCAACAATGAAGGAAATTTCACAATGTGCACTTACAGAACCTGAGCCTTATTGAAATTTGGGTGCCCCGCTCTTACTGCATTCATATGAACCTCAATGTAGGGGACTGCTTCTTCATGGTTACACAAAACGTAAATATGTGAACACTTAAATCTTCGGCATTAGAACTAAACAGTTTTCCTTATCTCACCCCAACATCTACCAGCCTCCTATCATGTCTACTGATTGGAACACCAACAGATTCAACTTCCTTCATATACTCAGTGCAAAACTCGATGGCCTATTCTGTCACGTAATGCTGCACAATACAATCATCTAGCCTGTACCAATTTTTCACAAAATGCTTGAATATTTTCATGTATCTCTCAAAGGGATGCATCCATCTTTAAAAAATGGACCACATAGCTTTATCTCCTGAACCAAATGAACACATAGGTGGACCATAATATCAAAAAATGAGGGTGGGAAATGCATTTCCATTCGATGTAAAACTTCAATAATCATTACCTGGAACCTATCCAACTTTGAAATACATATCCTCTTACAACAAATTGACTTGAAAAAATATAGCTTTGTAATGCACTATTTTACATGAGATGGTAGTGAAGCTCAGATCGCAATGGCATTCAAATCCTGCATAAGGATGTGACAATCGTGTGACTTCAACCCAACAAACTTCAACTCTTCCACTGATGCATAAGTGCTAATGTTGGATGAGTGTGTACTTGGAACCTTTATACTACTCATTGTATCATGAAAATATTTTTCCTATGATTACAACATAGAATAGTATGCAGGCAACAACTAACAATGATCAGCAGAAGTGACTGGTCAAATATTCTTCCGAACAAACATCTCAACCAAATCAAGCCTAGGTTTTAACCCTTCCTTTGTTTTCTCAGGGGTATTTAACAATGTCCCAATCAATGAATCACAAAACGCTCTTCTCGATGTGCATGACATCTAAACAATGTCTAACATCCAAATCTTTCCAATAAGAGAGATTGGAAAAAATTTAAACGTTTCTTCAAACTACCATCAACAACTACTTTTCTTTTTTTCTTACCAAAGTCATTGGGAATGTTCTTCGTAGTATCTAAAACATGTCTACCATTTAGTGGCACCGGTAGTCCTCTACCACTCACTTTCCCATTGAACCATTTCTTCGCCAAGCACCATGGGTGCATTTCTGGAAGAAACCTCCCCTGTCCTTGATAACCTGTTTTGCAACCGTGTTTAAGTTGACTAAAATCAGTATCCTTGTCACATACATGACAAGCTAAGTGGCCTTTTACAAAATGCCTAAACAAATTTTCATATGCATGGAAGTCATTGCTGGTGCAAATTAACATAGCTTTCAAAGTAAGGAAACCTTCAACTAAACCATCATATGTTCGAACACCATGTTCGAACAAAGTAAAAAAATCCTCCAAAAGAGGAGCACGATACACATCATTATCATTACCCATCTTCTTCGGCCCTGATATCATCAAAGACAGCATACCATACTTGCACTTCATGGTCAACTAAGATGAAAGGTTGTAAATTATCAATATAACAGGCCAACTACTATGAGTGATGCTCATATTACCAAAAGGATTCATACCGTCCGTACACAATCCTAACCTCAAATATCGGGATTCATTGCCAAACTCGGGGTAGAAGGCATCACATTTCTTTGATTTCTCACCATTTGAAGTATGTCTAATCACATCATCCGCTTTCAGACCCTATCCACCTGCCAACGCAAAAATTTGCATCCTTTATGCACGCATACAACTTCTTCAAATGAGGTATGATAGGGAGATACCATAACACTTTTTCCAGTGTCTTTTTCTTGGATTTGGATACAACTTCCGCACCAACAACAATTCACCGCTTTTCAAATTGTACCGACGCTCGCCGCAAACCCGACATTTTTTTATCCTTATCTAATTCCCCCTTATAAAACACACAATCGTTTGGACATGAATGACTTTTTCATTTTTCAAAACCCATTGGGCATATAATGTTTTTGTGCCATACAACCTATCGAGAAATAAATTACCTTCGAGAAGAAAATCCCTAAACAACTCGAGACACTCGATCATTGACTTATCAATCCAACCAAAAAAATTTCCTTTAGATTCATTATATGCAACGTAGCACTCACAACCAATTTTTTGAACCGTTGTACAAAGGTGTCCCTTTGTAATTAATAAATACCTGTAATGAATTGGATTTACCTTTGGACTCCCTTGCAATATCTTCCACCATTTTATGAAACTCCACATTGCCATCCAATTCATCTCTTACCTTCGTGTTGCCCAATTTAATAGTTTTAGAGAGATTCTCAATTACTTCCCCATGCATACCCAACGAGTGTAGGTAGTTTGAAACCCCCTCATTACGAGATGTTCCCGCATCTTCTTCCTCCCTAGATATGCATCATTTATACAATCCTGACAAGGGCATCCTGCTCGTACCCCACCTATTTTTGAAGCATCTTCAAATGCTAAAGAAATAAATGATTCTACCAATGACATGCACTCGGGCTATTTTTTAAGATTTTTACCAACGAGTTCATCTCTATCCATTATCCTACAATTAAGTCAATTATAATGAAATCCATGACCATTCATTGAACAATAATCAAATCCCATATCTCAAACCCTAATTGAACATATATATGTCATTGAAATAATCAAAACCCTTAATATTGGCAAGACTTTGAACTAAATAAATTGAAAAAAACTAACCTTTATCAATGGAAAAATGACACACTATAGAGTATGAAATCACTTCTTCATCAATGGACAAGAATTGAGACTAAACCCTTGCAACAAATATTGGATTTTGGTCATTAAATGATTAGGGCACTTTTTTTCTTATATACTTCCACATTTTCTGAACTCGGAAAATGATGAAATTAAAAACAAAGGCACAGTAGATTATTTAACAATATCAGAAATGAGATATGATAAATTTATGAGTTTGAAAGGTGGTTTTAGAAGCGAGTAAGGAAGAAACGATCTTTGACTTGCTTGCATCTGGGTAATCTAACGATGACCCGAGGTGGAAGTCTTTTTCTATATAAACAATAATAAAAATATTTGACTTCAACTAATCATTGTTCAACGCTTGTTTGACTTTCTATGTATAAACACTATTAACTAAGTTGACTTTAACTAATCAAAGGTCAACCCTATTTGACTATATATATATAGACATTGATTACTAATTTGACTCTAACTAATTGACAATCAACCATTACTTGACTTGCTATATATAAACACTAAATAAGTTTAATTTAACCAATAAACCATCAACACTTACTTGATTGAGTATATATATAAACACCGATGGCTAAATTGACTTTAACTAATCAATGGTAACACTTAATTGAATTTTTTATTGAGAAAATGTCCACAATAGTACCCACTTTTAATTAAAATTCACAGTTTTGTATCCAAATTTAAAATTATCTTTAAAAGGTACCGACTCTATCATTAATGTCCGGAAAAGGTGTTTTTTAGTTAAAAGCGGGTACTAGTTGGTACAATTTTGATCAAAATTTGTACCCATTTTCTGCCAAAATGTACCATTTTGAAACATAAATGAAAAAGTAGATATCTTGAGAGGACAAATTGTACCAAACCGTGAATTTAGATTTAAAAAGGGTACCTTTTTGGATATTTCCACATTTTTTATATGTATAAACACTAATAACTAAGTTGACTTTAACTAATCAACGATTATCCACTAGTAGAGGCAACCCTATTAAAGGTGCCCGTTGAAGGCAGTTTTGGCGGAAAAAATGCAGAAGCACATTGGTGAAAAGGCGCCGATATCGAAACCCCTCACTAGGAGCCTCAAAAACCATTTCAAGGCAGTTTTTTTGTATTTTAAATCAGTTATTAATTAACCGCCTTTAATCACCAAAAATTAAAGGCGGTTTAGGTCACACCTGCTTTTAACTAGCCCTAATTAGAAGTACTTATGACAAACGACCTTTGAATTTCTATGCTTAAGAGTTTGTAACATGGGCCGATTATTGTTCCAAACTCGTAATTGCCTCCCCGCTGCATTTATGAAGGGATGATAGACAGTATGAGTTCAAAAGGTTTGTTGCCAAGCACTGTTCGAACTCGGAACAGTTGTGAGTATGGATATATACTTTATGAAGATAGGTTTTGAGCTCGAAACCCACTCTTCATAAAAAACAAAATTGCCCGCACATTTATTTTTAATTGGAATGAACAAAAATTTTATAGGGTTTTTCGCCATTCATAGTCCATTGATGATGAAGTGAAGTTAATATATCTAAGAGCATCACTTTCCAATTGAAGAAGGTAGGTTTTATATTGATGTTTTGGGTTAAGTTATCTAGAAATTAGGGTTTTACATATATAAATCTTCATTTAGGGTTTGTAGTTAAATTAATTAGGGTGGGTTATGATAAATGTTGTGATGATATTAATGGGTTTCATTGTAATTAATTGATTCATAGGATAATGGATCAGAATGAACTCATTGGTAAAGATCTAAGAAAATCTCCCAATTACATTCTGATCGCCCCCTGCCGAGCATCGTCAAAAATACCTTTTTCACGGCAGATCTTCTAAGCTGAGAAGGGACTGTGAGTCAAAGATAGAGATTTATATGTTGCTCCCGTTCCTACTACTACACTACCAAGAATGGTAGATAGTGGCAAGTACCGGGGTTCTCCACAGAGATATTAGAAATCTAATAATCAACTAAACACAACTGTGGATGGGTCATCAATCAAACCACGTGCTAGGAATAAACGGTGTTGTGAAAACAGTCATTGGGGGGAAGTTTGTACTAAAAACTACTAAAATGCAATTGATCACACGAATTAACAATATAAACTAACACTAGAGGAATATTTACATAACATGATTAATGTCATTTCGATCATCGATATCATCAAATATAAGACTTAAACTATATTCTAGTGTTTGTGTCACGTGGTGCGGAAAATGGTCAAAAGTTCCCCCTATCTTTCACATAGAGGTGCACATATTAAATCTTCCATCAGCCTTACCTCCGTAACTAAGAGATTCCAACAATGAAAATGGCTCATTGTTCAAATCTAATTCTCCCCTTGTACGACTAAGTCCCAGGCGGAACACCACAAATGCATTACCCCTGGGCCTACAAAGGCAAAGGAAGTATGCGTCTTATCAATGGCTCTAGTATTAACAAGATAATCCTAGTTTGCTACTTAATCTATCTCTACCATCAACCCTTCGAACCTTATGGTCGTCTAAGTAGAGCATGGTCGATCGTAACGATTAACAACGGTAACCTTACGTGCATACACCCACTTGTGGACTACTGTCACCCCAAGCTCATCTAGGTTTTCATTCTAGGAGGGTATCAATATTGCAACAACATGAAATTAGACTTAGGTATGTGCCAACAAAGTGTAACAATCATGCAATTCAGAAGAATTAAAAGAACAAACAAACATAATAATTAAAAAACACATAGAAATAAGTAGATCCAGAAATCTCACAAAATGAACATTAACAAATAAAAATATTATCCCCAAGTAACATCCCTACTCCCTAAGCATTGAACCCAATTATTTCATAGGATTCAACACTTTTTAACAAAACAAAACTTGAAAGATGAAAAGAAAAGAACCTAGAGAGAAGGAAGAGTATTTTCTCTCTCTAGCCTACTCTTGAGATCTAAAAATAAGCATAAAGTTAAAGACTCATTTACATAGGCCCATATATATATAGTATTATGGAATTGAGCCTAAAAATAGGCTTAAACATGGCAAAAAACCCTGGGGCAACACGTCGACTCTGGCACGGGTTGTAGTCTAATGCCAGCGCGGGGCACCGACCATGGTACGGGTCGTACTCCCTCATTTCATTATGGTCCGTGTCAATCGGCACTACATTTTTGCTCCGTCTGCTCCACGTCCCATGTCATTTTGCGTGCCCCATCAGTTGGGACCTTTTTTTGCTCAGTATTTCGGCACAGACCGCATCATTCTTCACACCCCATAGGTGGTCTTGGAATTTTTGACTTGAAACGGCACATGCCATGTAAAACGTAAGGTCCCACGCCTATACTTAGCCAATTTTTGGAGTGAAAAGGTGACTTGGAGTGAATGGCCCATCAGAATGGGCACGGTATATGTTAGAATTTGGCACGGTCCATGTTGGGTGGAACGAGCCATGCCGAAGCCTTCTGACATGGGCCGTGTTGCTTGGAACGGATCGGGCCATGCTTGGCTTGGCCTCGTGCTAGCCTTGGTGGTCTGTACCGGTCGTGGAAGGTTCCATAGGCTGATATGGTTACTCCGCTACGAATGAACAGTTGGTCCAATTTGGAAGTTTTTGTAGTCAATTTTACATATATTGAGAAGAAAAATCCAGTGGTGTCACCCTCAAGGGAAAATTATTCTTGGATATTACCCCGAGTTTTGTGCAACTCGCGGACAACAATTCCTCCATTTCAGACATGGCCTTTTTGAACTTTGAATCTGCCTTTCTGTGTCCCTCATAAATCTACTACCACGCTTTGGAATCCATGGCCTTCAATCTACTACCATTCTTGTGAATGACCTTCGATATTTTCTACCATCCTTGATAATGGATTTCAAATATCTACTACCACCCTCGCAGAGTACCCTCTACCAAAGGTAATGAAAATGTAATCACGAGCAACCTACTAGTGAGATTGAAAAGGAATATCTAGGTTCTCGTGAATAAAAATTTTCCATTAGCTTCAATTAAGTCTACAAAACTCGGGATTTAGAGAAGAAAACCAATAATGGCCGTCCAAACCCTTGGTTATGCAAACCTAACTAAAACTAGCAATCAACCAAACAAAAGTTGATAATAAATGTGTTAAATTCATCGGCTAATGCATTCATAATGGTCCACATCACATGCAATTGATCGAAGCATTTCTTACCTTAGCATTTGAAGATGCATCTAAAATGGTGTTGTTCGAGCCTGATTCCCATGTAAAGTTTTAGAAATGATGTGTTTTTAGGGGGGAAGAAATTTCGAGGACATGCTATGATGAGAGGGTTCAAAATTCTTACACTCCTTGGGTATAGCATGGGAAAGTTGAAGAAACAACTAGGACAAATGATTTGAGTAACACAAATGTGGAAAATGATTTGGATGGGAATGCAGAATTTGATGAAATGGTGGAGGATATTACAAGAGATTTCAAAGGTAAACCCTAGGTCTTACAATATTTACTTGATGACAAAGAGACGTTGTTGTACAATATATCTAAACATTTGGTACTTAGTGCGACTCTGAGGATAATGAATTTGAAATCCAAATTTGGGTGGACTAATAAGTCGATGGCCGAAACTATGGAATTTCGTGGGAAATTTTTTTCTCAGAGGTAACAGGATGCTGGATAGGTTGTATGTAGCAAAAAAATTCTTTGTCCGCTGGGATTGGAATCGAAAAAAATTAAATACTTGCACAAATGGTTGTATGTTAAATCAGGGAGAAGAAGATGAAACATGTTGGGTACGTGGTGTGTCTCGTTGAAATCTAAAGAGGGGTGCAATTATGGTGGGTGTAGATGTGGTAACTAAAAAAAAGAAGAAAACACCATCAAAAGTGATGTGGTGCCTCATTATCGTTCCATGATTGCAGAAGTTGTTTGCTTGTAAGGAAGATGCAAAATTGTTGCATGGATGATGTGATTAGGCATACGTCGGATGGTGAGAAATATAAAAAAATTGATGGCATGTACCCCAAGTTTGGCAAATAACTGTGGCATTTGAGATTAGCTCTATGTACGATGAAATGAATCCATTTGGTAATATGAGTAGTACACATAGCTCTTGGCCTGTTATGTTGGTTCTCGACAATTTTCCTTCCTAGTTGACAATGAAACTTAAGTATGTGTTATTATTTCTGATGATTTCCGATCCTCAGCAACTAGGTAATGACATAGATATGTATCTTGCTACACTAGTCGAGAATTTGTTAACCCTGTTTAATGAGGGTGTTCAGACATATGAGGGTGGAGCTGAAGAATACTTTACATAGAAATTGATGTTATTTTGCACTATCAATGATTTTCCTGCATACGGTAACTTGTCCGGTTACTTAGTGAAAGGCCAATTTGCTTGCACCATATATGAGATGGATAATGATTACCATTAATTGAAGTGTGGTTGTAAAATAGTACATCAAGGTCATCATAGGTTTCTTCCGGAGAACCATCCATAACATTTGGAAATGAAGTGGTTCAATGGGAAAGTAAAGGCTAGAGATGCACCTATTGTGCAAACAGGCACTCGGATATTTGAAACTGTTAAGCATTTTCCCAATGATTTTGGTAAAAAAAATGCAAAGTTCCTGTGGAAGGGAGTTGGAAAAAATGCTCAATTTCGATGTAGTTTATTGTGGGATGTTTAAGTGTTTATGATGATATAGTTTAAATTGCCCAAACAACTACAATGTACTTGTTGTTGATAGTGTGTGTGATTCATGGTAATGAATTCTATCATATTGTATATTGATTAAGTATACAAGTTTTTGGAGTGAAATGGTTTATTGTTAAATTGTATTGTTGTGGATTTAGGAGGTGCCCACTGTGTGTTTCACTGTGATCGATGGCTCTTTGGAGCATTGATTCCAGGATGGACTAGATTAAGGTTTACAAGTCTCTTTTCCTTGTTTTGATGATTTCAAGTTGTTGTTTATGCATAGTTTGGAATGAATTTAGAATTTTCCTTGGTGTATGGCTTGCTCTATATTCATGCGGTGCGCCCTCTCACTAATTATTGCTTCTTCCATTATGGAAAGTGCATTAACATTTTGCAGAACTCCACAATTTAAAATGTGGAGATTTGCAGTTTATGACCACCAAGTAAACATGGTGTGTTACACATTAAAACATAGTTAATATTAAATACATAGTTAACATATAGTTATACACACCATGTTTCCTTGGTACTTGAAGACTGCATAATGTTGACATTTTAAATCATTTTCTTCGACAAATCGTACCTGTGGACAAACATAATGGAAGAAGAATTGGTTAGAGGGATACAAACTCATTACAACTATTTCAAATTTGAAGGCATATCCTTCTATAATTTCAAACTTGAGGGCGTCTCATTTTCTACTATTTAAAACTTCACTTAAAAGTGTCTCCTTCTAATCAGATTAATGTTGAAACTTCACTTGCGAGTGGGTTGAAATCCTCTTTAGTTGGTCTCCTATTCATGGAAGAACGAGTGCTGAACAAGCCTCTAAAAATATTTTGGAGGTTGCTTGACATATTAAAAATTAAACGTATCTTACTCTAACTTATTGATTACCTTTTCGTAATTAATCATAGAGTAATTTTGTACACAATAGATATTTCTCTCGACAAGAAGAGCGTATAGTGGAAAGGAGATAAAAGAGGTTGCGAACACTTGGTGTGAAGTTTGGGTGAACGTGTCTTCCCAACAATTCAAGACTTAGGTGGATTTCGTGTATTTCAACATGTATTTAATTTCTGACATATTTACTCTTTTTCTTAAATTTTCATATGGATGTTCCTTTTTTCACTTGTTTAGATTTTATCTTATCAAATTTCCTTGCTTAGTATCAATTTAATTTTTATATTTAGTGTTCTTGGCTCTTCTACGATTTTTCCCTAGGTTTTGAGGGTGGGTCTAGATAAATTAAAAGAGGAAACTGCAAATTGGGAAAATTCAAGCACCGATTTTACAAAAATAAAAGTACCTATTTTATAAATATTTGAACCGATGCTATAAACATACATTCTCAAAGCCAGAGCACCGGGTAATCATTAACATACCGGTGATAGTATATGTAATATGTCAAGTTTCAGGCACCAGTTTATGAACTGGTGCCAGGAAAGAACTAGTGATCACTATCAATATTCCTAAACAGCGATTCAACAAACAACTCTGGAGTCTAAAATACCGGAGTTGAGATTATATATGGAGCACCGGTTCACTACACCGGTGCTAATTCTTTGTTTCTAGCACCAGTTTTATTTATGGGTGCTATAGTAACTAAATTTCATCACCAACATACTTACTTAGTCATCGGTCTATTGGGGGCCCAAAATACCGGTATCAGAGGCCCCAGCGACCGGTGGCATAAGGGGGTGCCCGCAGTAGTGAGCAAATACTAAGGTAAGAAGTTGTTTTGGTTTGTCTCGTCTATTCTGCGAATGCAGGTTCTTATATACTGTTTATGAAAATATGAATTGCATAGAGAATACACGGTAAGAAGTTGCTTTACAAACATGCATGATTGATGGGTTAATAACAAACATTCATGTTACAGAACAAATTTCGGATGTCATCTAATGAGTTCACTTTCCATTTTTGTTGTGATATTATGTAGGGAAGAGACATCGGGATTCAAGTAGAAATGGGTACCGGTGCTTTCACTACAAGAGAACACACCTATTACGTCGCCCCTGTTACCTCGATTTTTTTTAACACCAAATAATCGAGGTAAGAAGTTCATTTACCTCAAGTATTTTTTATTTTGATGTAAAAGATATTATTTACCTTGGTTATAAAAAACCAAGATAAATAATTTCTTTTTTTACCTCGGTTATTATGTGAACCGGAGTAAAAGGTTAAAAAATGAAATAAATAATGTTACCGAGTCATGTGCGATGTCGCACATGTTGTGTTAAAAGTTGTTCCAATTTTGCAATAGACGTCGTTTTCACCGACATGTGGTCTGATTGACTATCAAAGTCGCTGGTAAGTAAAAGATACGTTAAAGTAAAGAATTTTACGGTGTTAGAAAAAAAATGAAAACATAAGATGGTGGTTATGCACTTCTCCCCGTTTCGGTATCTATCCCCTCCCAATATCCCGTCATCCCGATTAATTTATGGGTATGTAACAGGACAATTAAGTATTACAGTAGTTAGCAATCATTGTTCTACAAACACCATAGAAATCAGAATTAACTTTTATAAACGTCCATTACACCTTTTGTTCAATGATTTTTAATCGTAGAATTATCAAATGGTTTAATATATCATGCACAAATCAATAAGTTTTAACATAAGTGAAAATACAATAAAATCAATTACCACGGACAATGATGACCTTGAAGACGATTGGCCCTCCAACTTGTAGCACCTGAATAAGGTGTCCCCGATGCTTAGGTTGTTTCCCCTATGGAATTATCCCTAACCCTTTGGGAAAAGGCCTTAATCTTACCTTGCCCCAAGTAGTTCATATCCCACTCTGTCCCATAGCACCTCAGCACTATGAGAGTCTTCTTAGTCGGCAAGATTGGTGCAATCTCACACTGGATGTACTGAGATAATTTAAAAAATAATTATTTAGAAATATATGTTTTATACACACACACACATATAATTGTAAACACATAAATTTATTTAAAATTATTTACCAAAGTAGGGTTTTTCCCAAAGTACTGCTACTTCAGAGTGCAGTGGAAATGTGGGCTATTAAGAGACATCATATGATGGTTGACGTTGAACAAAATAGACTCTGGTTTTTGACATTATGCGGTGAACTGTATGAACAAAATAGACTCTAGTTGTTATATATAAACTATGAATATGTGGTAGCTAGTAAATATATATGCACGTTGGTGAAAGAGCTGAAAAAAGGTGGAATAGACGATCATTTGCCAGCCATCAGTTCTACATCAAAAAGGAAAATGTTCAATGTGAACAGTTCTATGGAGTGCAAGGTGCGATGCCGGTAATAATGTCATAGGTTCATGTCGGCTTAAACCAGAGTGATGACCGACATGTACATGCGAATTCACATAGTGGTCGGTTCCACCTAATACATGCTCGAAACAAAATCGAAGTCGCATATGAATAAAAATTGTAGGATTAGATGTCATAATGCAACATCGATAACATTTTTTTCAAGGCGAAGGTCACTCGGTAATTGTTCGACGTCACAAACTTAAAAATATGCTACTTGAAATAAGAAGATGGGACGTCGCACTATAATCGCATAAAGTCAGTTGTGTCAAACAGATTAGCGACGTCGCATATATTATAGATTGCTAAGGGAAGAAACACATATAACCAAACAAATTATGTATAATCAACACCATATTAAACAAAAAACTATTTTGCAACAAAACAAAACATTTTACCTTAGTTTCAACTCAAGGAAAGTTCACACTCGCAAAAATCAGAGACAAAACTAGATAGCTGAAAAATAAATACACATTCACGGATCATAGATATGACATTGTAAAGTAAGAATTTGAAAATTTAGGTGTTAGGAGATAGAGAAGAACCAACCCTTTTCCTGAGTACAAAACATGAGGAGAAAGCTGGAGACTATTGGAATTCGCGAGAAATTTGTGAATAGATGGTTGAATAGATTTTTAGGGTTCCCCTTTTGATCTTGCTTCCCATTGCTACCCTTTTTCTCTCTTTTCCACTTGTAGCAGTACTTCTTAATATGACCTAAACACAATAATGGCCGTTTAAATTTTGTATCTTCCATGGGACTTGCTCCGACTTTTATCTCTACCACCCAGACCTATAATTTTACTTCTTCCCCTAATTTCAGTGACATAGGCTTCCTAGGAAGAAGATGGAACACCATGAGATTTCTTTCTCATCTCTTCATTCAAAATACCCACCTTAACAAAATTCATAGTGACTTTGCCAAGCGGTGCTGAATTGCAAAGTGTCATTCTAAAAGTGTCCCATGAGTCCGGGAGAGTACTAAGCAATAAAAGTCCTTAGATCTCATCATCAAAATTTATTTCTAGAGCAGAAAGTTGTTGGATAATTTCATTGACATCATTTAAGTGATCAGACAACGCCTTGCTTTCCATGTACTTCACCCCATTAAATGCTTGATCAAAAACAATTTGTTATTCCCAGACTTACTTGCATAAAGGGATTCAAGTTTTTACCAAAGAGACTTTGCATAAATGATGAGACGTCAAATGGATGTGTTTTACGAAGCATTTTACATCTCTTTTGTTATCATTTTGGTGTAAGATTGCTAGATTTAGATAGGTTTGCATCATAAGGGGTTTAGATGACCGTGTTCGGTTTTTGTATCTAATTCCTTCATTTTGCAACCTAGTTGA
>JAULKM010129488.1:0-19664 GCA_032355605.1 Rubia tinctorum
TTCCGCAAATCCTGCTTATCGCAGTATGTTCCAACATGGTAAGTTTCTCTTCTTTACCATAAGTTCACAAATTACCAATCAATTAATCCATGAGTCACATGTCTTTTCAATGTCTCCAAATTACATCCCACGTGACTTTACAAAAGTTTCATTTTATGATTGTTTTGTATTCTCTGGATCGAATGAGACTTCACATCTAAGTTTTTCTATGTTATTAAAAAAAATTACGGAGAAATCCCAGTTGTTGTTTTTGTGGTTTTCACTCTTTCATCAATCGAAAAAAAGTATCAGCCCAACTGCCTGCACCGAAATCCTCAAATTCCTTTGAAAATACGTCAATCATATCTTATCCAAAATTTCCATTGTATTGGACAATAATACATCATAATTTCCCCAAGCCGGAAGACATTTTTGATGAAAATTTGAGCCAATATTGCCGTCGTTGGCTATGAGCAGGTTCTGAGATAGCTGCATGACATGGAACTTCTCGCCCGCAGGGAAGTCTGGCAGCATGTACTCCCATCATTAATGCTGCTTCAGTGACAGAAGTGGAGGTAGAGTAAGTGGTATCTAGCGAGCCACAAAAAGAGTTTGAAGGATTAATTGACTTTTTTTTGTGAAGACTTTGTGCGTGTGAAGATGGTGCTTCAATCACAAAGAAAATTTTCAATTTGTGGTTGTTTCGTATGCTTTGACTCGAATGAGACGTCATACCTATTTTTTAATGTTATCAAGAAGAAATATTTGCGGAGAAATCCCATTCATTGTTTTTGTAGTTTTAGCTTTTTGTCCATCGTTAAAAATATCGGCCCATGTGCCCACACTGGAATCCCAAACTTCCTTTGAAAATACGCCAATCCAGTCTTATCCAATTCTTGCACTATATTGGACAAGAATCCATCGGAATTTCCCCACGTCGAAAGATATTTCTGATGGATAATGGAGTCGATATCGACATTGTTGGCTATGAGCAGGCTCAGATAAAGCTGCGTGACATGGAACTTTCCGACCTTCGTGAAGTTTGGAAGCATGTACTCCCATTATCTACATTGCACCGGTGAGAGAGGTAGATATAGAGCGACTAGTAGCATGCGACTCTGAATACTCCAACTTCGGAGAAATATGATTTTCATATTAAAAATAATGGGACATGTATAGATATAAGATTCATATAAATGAAATGGACAAATATAATTTATATTTCACCGTTAAAGATAGAACGTGTTTAAATTCCAAATCATTAGTAATAATGAGAAGCATGCATTTGGATTGATTTTTATATTTTCGGTGGGAAAAAGGGATGGATTAACAATTATATGTACATAAATTGCTCTAATGGATTTTTTTCTGAACGAATATGATGCAATAACCACACAAAAAAGTTTCATTTTATGGTTTTTTTTGTATGCTTTGGCTCGAATGAGACTTCGCACCTAAGTTTTGTTATGTTATAGAAAAAGGAAGACTTGCGGAGAAATCCTAGCTATTGTTTTCACAGGTTTTGCTCTTTCATCCATTGTTAGAAGTATCTGCCCAACTGACCACACCGAAATCCCCATCTTTCTTTGAAAATACGTCTATTCGATCTTATCCAATTCTTCCACTGTAAAGGACAAGAATCCATTGAAATTTCCCTACGTTGGAAGACATTTCTGATGAAAAACGTTGTTAATATCGGCGACATTGGCTACGAGAAGGCTCGGATAGAGCTGCGTTACATGGAACTTTCCAACCTCTGGGAAGTCTGACAATGTGAACTCCCCATCATTTACGTTGCTCCGATAAGGGAGGTAGAGCTAGAGTGAGTGGTGGCACGCTCGTCTGAACCCTCTGGTACCAGAGAAATATGAATTTCCAATTCACAATAATGGATTGGGGACAGAAATAATATTTGCATGAATGCAATGGACAAATGCAATGTATATTTCACACTTTAAAGGTAGAACACGTTTAAATTCCGAATCAAAGCACGCATTTCACTCAATTTTTATATTTTGGGCGGGAAAAAGGAGGGATTAACCATCATTCGCACATAATCCGCTCTAAACAACAACAAAAATTAATGGTAACACTGGGTAGAAATTGATAAGAAGAATTTGAAGATTAAATCGATAGTATACACGAGACACAAATAATTGTTTCTTTATCGAGTTTCGTTAAAGACGGGACAATTCGAATTTCAAATCAACAATAGTGAAATATGGATAACGATGAGATTAGTAGATATGAAATGAACAAATATAATATATGTTTCATACGTTAAAGGTAGGACATGTGTAAATTTTGAATATATATGATAATAATGAGATACACACATTTAACATGTCTTTAGATTTTGGGCGAAAAAAGAGATGGATAGACCATCATCGACATAATTCGCTCTAAACAACAACAAAAAGTAACGTTGAATAAAAAACAGTGAAATGAATTTGAAGTTTGAAATAATAATAATCATGATGCACAAATGGTCGTACTTCTATTGTACTCAATTAAAGGTGGGATATATTTGAATATCAAATAAAGAATAACTTGAGAAATATTGAAATATGGATTATAGAAATGAAATGGACAGCACAATTTATGTTTCATGCTTTAAAGGTCGAATGAGTTTATATCCGAATAGATTATAACAATGAGATACATGCATATAATCCGTTTATAAATTTTGGCTGGAAAAACAGATGCATGAACCCAGTGCAGAACTTAAACTTTTAGGGGTCTAAACCAAATTGAAAATTTGGGTCTCACATATAATATTTAGAGTATGTAATATTATTAAAATGAGGGCTCATATGAAAAGGTAAATAATATTATTGAGTCGGCTCATTTAGAATTGTAATTTTTTTTATTCTACATACACAATACATTTTTTATAAAAAAAAATGAGGCCCGTATATAGTTAATAAATCGGGAGAACTGAGGCGAACATTTCATATGCCTCCCTATAGCCCTACATGAACCATCATTTGTACGTAACCCGCCCTAAATAACAGTATATAAAGGTAATTCTCGGTTGAAAACAATGAGATCATGTTCAAAGTAACGTGCATTTGGTGTGGGAACGGAAGCTTGAAGTTTAAAGTTTGAAATTGCGGTGTGCGAACCTAACATAGTTTGGCCGTTTCGAATTCATCCATTCTACGCATTGCAGCAAAATTTTGTAGGATTAATTGGTCTATGTATTTTAAGATTCCGTGCGTGCGAGTACGATGCAAGAACCACAAAAAAATAGTTTCCTATTATGGGTTTTTCCTATGCTTTGACTCGAATGAGAATTCACACCAAATTTTGTTATGTTATTGAAAAAGGAAGATTGACAGAGAAATCCCAGACATTGTTTTTGCGGCTTTCGCTCTTTCATCCACAGGTAAAAGTATCGGCACGAGTGTCCATATTGGAATTCCCAACTTCTTTAAAAAATATGTCAATCCTATCTTATCCCATTCTTCCCATGTATTTATCAAGAATCCATCGGAATTTCCCCACGACTGAAGACATTTCCAATGAAAATGGATATAAATCGGTGTCGTTGGCTACGAGCAAGCTCAGAGAGAGCTTTGTGACATGGAACTTTCTGGCTTCAGGATGTCTGGTAACATGAACTTTCCATCATCGATGTTGCTCTGGTGAGGGAGGTGGAGCCATACCAACTGGTAGCACGCGATCTCGAACCCTTTAGCGCCAGAGAAATTTGAATTTCAAATTAACAATATGGGAAGGAGATAGAAATAAGATCCGTATAAATGAAATCGACAGATGCAATTTATATTTCATAGGTTAAAGGTATAATTCCTTTACATTTCAAATCAACCATAATAATGAGAAACCGACATTTGGCCGGATTTAATATTTTAGATGGGAAAAGGGATGGATTAACCATCATTCGCACATAATCTGCTCTAAACAAAAATAAAATGGTAACGTTGGGTAGAATATGACGAGATGAATTCAAAGTTTGGATTGATAACAATCACGAGGCACAAATAGTTTTACATCTATTGTGTTCAGTTAAAGGTGGGATGATCCAAATATCAAATCAACAATAATGAAGCATATATAGCAAAAGGCATATAATAAAGGCAATGAACAATATAATATATGGCTCATATGTTAAAGGTATGATGAGTATAAATTTTGAATGTATGATAGTAATAAGATACATGGAATTAACCCGTCTTTAAATTTTGGGTGGGAAAGGAGATGGGCAGACCATCATTCACACCTAATTCACTCTAAACAACAAAAAAGGCAACATTGAGTCGAAAATAATAGGATGAATTTATAGTTTGAATTGGTAATAACTATGATGCACAAGTAGTCGTATCTCTATTGTATTCCATTAAAGGTAGGATATATTTGAATTTCAAATCAACAATAATGTGATGGAGATAACAATGAGATTGTAGAATTAAAATTGACAAATACAATATCTGTTTCGTGCATTGAACGTGGAACGAGTTAAAATTCTGAATCAATGATAATAATGATATATACCATTTTAACCTATTTATAAATTTTGGACCGAAAAATATTCGCACAAACCATCATTCACACATTCAACTGGTGGGGATCCTATTTAACAATAATTTTATAATATTCACGAGGCATAAAAAATTGTAACTCTATTGTGTTTGTTAAAGGGGAGATAAATTTGAATTTCATATCAACAATAATGGGACAAGATACAAACAAAATAAGTAATTGTACAATCCTTGTAAGTTATCTAAGACAATGGGATTATTTATTTAGGCTGGAAAAAAACCCTACAACAACCACGCCCCTTCTTCCTATATAGTATTTTCTCCCATGTTCTTTTCTCGATCTCCCCATCATGGGGATATGGGGAAAACAGTAGTTTTGTTAATTAATATACTTTTAATGTTTATGTTTTTTTATGGAACTTTTTTTTATATATATGATCAAAACTTACAAAAATTAGGCCTTCTCTCCCAGCCTTTTATCATTTCAAAATCAAAACACTACTATTTACACAATGAAAGTAATTCTAATTGTCTAATCCATTCCATTTTTCTTCTATATTTTCCTTCCAATTGCTCCAACTTCTCCATCTGCATTCTGGCTCCACTTGTGCAGCTATTGTTTCTGCTTTTAACTTCTCTTTGTTGAAGATCCTGTTGTTTATTTCCAGCCAAACTCTATATAGACTTGTGGTCAGCAGCATAATTTTCTTGTCCTGCCTTATCCTTGCCATAACAATAAGCAATCTCTTCGGCCGTCTTAGATTTTGCACTCTCCCCAGTTTCAAGTTTTGACATATCTCCTTCAAGTATCCACATTCAACAAATATATGACTTGCTGTTTTTTCCTTGCCTTCTTCATACAAAATTCAAAATTGTTGACCTTTCAGGATCCCTTTTTTTGTAGCATGTCCGCTTTAGACAGGTTCTCTTTGAGCAGAAGCCAGATAAAAATTCTGTGTTTTGGCTGCACTATTCTATGCCAAATAATCCTCATGTATGCATCTTTCCTTATAACCACTTTCAGATCATCATAGACTTTTATAATCTTCAGTTTCCCTTATTTACTGAAACAACTCTTCAACATTGCAAGATGGTTATCCCTCATTTTACAGATCAGTTTCCAGTTCCAGCCATGACCTGCACTTGCTTTACATCTGCTGAAACTTTCTTTCTTAATATAGTATTCTTAGATCCACTTGATCCAGAGAATTTCCTTCTTTAAGTGTACATATCATACATTCTTACACAAAGCAACCTTGTTCCATACTGAGGGATCACTCAGTCCTATCCCTCCTCCACATTTGCTCCTACACTTTCTGTCCCAAGAAGCTGGATTCTATCCTTTCTTTCTTTCCTCTCTTCCCCATAGGAAACTCCTGCAGATTTTCACAATTGCATCATGGATGCTTTCTGGAATGCTTAGTATGCTAGCCCAATAACCATACTCAGGAAAACATGATTTATCATTTGTACTTTACCTGCATATGACATGCTGCTTAAGTTCCAGCTGGTTAACCTTTTTCTGATCCTTTCCAATGGTTGATCACAGTCCTGCTTCCTCTATTTAGTATTAGATAGAGGTACTCAAAGATATTGCATTGGAAATTTGCCTCTTCTAACATTCAAAACATCAGCCAACAACTGTCTATCCTCTTCTTCCATTCTTGAAAACTAGACTATAGATTTCTGATCACTGATAGCTGGACATGTGATTTTCATGAATTGATTCGAGAAATTCTCTATTTCCTTCATTGATTTCTGATCTGCAGCACTAAAGATCAGGAGATCATCAACAAAGAGCAATGAGTGCACTCTAGCCTTGCTACTTCTTTGATGGTAATTGATCCTCTTCTCCTTATAGTTCTTGTTCAGCATCCTTGTGAGGTACTCCATACTAATTACAAATAGTAAGGGTGAGGGGGATCCCCTTGCTTCATCCCTCTTCTCCCTTCAAAGGTTTTAGTCCTCTTTCCATTCAAGACTACGCTGAATTTTGAATCCATTATGCTCATTTGAATCCAGTCTATCATCAAGTCTAGAAATTTTAATTGCCTTAGTCAATCAATCAGAAAATCCTAGCTTATACAGTCAAAAGATTTGCTTATGTCAACCTTCACTGCCCAGCTTGTTTTCATTCCTTTCATATTATATTTGTGCAGTAAATCCTATGTTAACAGGATGTTATGAGCTGCGTTTCTCCCATTTATAAATGTACCTTGATTTACACTGATTATATCAGGTAATACTTCCCCCATTCTGGCACATATAATATTTTTGATCATCTTGTACACCACTAAACAACAAGATATTGACATGTATTCTCTTGCTTCCTGAGGATTTTCAACTTTAGGGATCAGTGTTACAACTACCTCATTCAGGAGATCTGGAATTTTTTCACCTCTGAAAAAACTCTTGACTGCATTTATCAAACTAGCTCCAGTGATTTCCCATGTAGTCCTGAAAAATGGTCTGTGAAGCCAACTTTACCAGGACTTTTACATGTGTGTATACTCCACAAAAAATTCTTTACTTTTTTTATTAGAGATTGGCTTAATCAGTTTAGCCCGTTGATGTATGCTCAAAACTTTTCCCATGCTAACCAGATCAGCATTCAGTTTTCCTTTCTATCCCCAAGTGATCCTGGAAATGTTTTAACAAGTATTGCTCAATCATCTCCGGATTAGCTACCAGTTCTCCATTCATACTAATATTCACTATGTGGTTTCTATATTATCTGGCTCTCATAGCTGCATAAAACATCTTTGTAAGCCTATCTCCTTCATGCATCTACTGGATCTTGGCTTTCTCCTGCAGGTAATGAAATTTTGCTTCTTCCATCTTTTCAAGTTCCTTCCTGATTTCATTCTCCTTCTTCTGCAAGGTAAATCCCTGTTTGGCGTATTGATGTTGATGTTGACACGCTCCTTTTCGCCAAGTGATCATGATTTTTACGGTAGCCAGTTAATATCCCTGAGGGTGATGTTACAACTTTTATTGGATCTATGATCTGTATTAGTACAGACGATCAGTCTGGTTGACATGTAATTTGAATATCTTTGCAATATATTAGTTATTTCTAGAGGTTGGTTAGGTTGGATATCAATTTCAGTTATTGTAATTGCCGTTGAGCATTTTTCCCGGCATCTTTGAATGATTGATTATTTAAAAAAAATTCAATCAAAATTAGTAGAAATGAAGTGGACAAATGCAATTTATGTTTCATTTTTTAAGGTAGTACGCGTTTAAATTTTGGATCAATGATAGGATGCGATACATTTATTTAACTCCTTTTTAAATTCCGGGCAAGAAAAGAGATGGGTTGACTATTATTCGCACCAAATCTGCTCTAAAAACCAATATATAAATGGTAACACAGTAACACTGGGTATAAAACAAGAAGATGAATTTGAAGTTTGAATTGAGAGTAATCATGAGCAAAACTGTTGTTTCTTATTGAGTTTCGTTAAAGGCATGGCAATTTAAATTTCAAATTTACAACAGTGAAACGTAGATAGCGATGAAATTAGTAGATATAAGATAAGCAAACATAATTTATGTTTCATACGTTAGCGGTAGGGCGATTGTAAATTTCCAATACAAATTAATAATGAGATACACGCATTTGACCCATATTTAAATTTTGAGTGGGAAAAGAGATGGGAAGACCATCATTCACACTTAATCCAATCTAAACAACAAAAAAGGTAACGTGGAGTCAAAAACATTAGAATGAAGTTAAAGTTTGAATTCATAATAATCGCGATGCACAAATAGTTGTATCTCTACTATACACCATTAAAGGTGAGGCATATTTGAATTTTAAATTTACAATAGTTTGATGAATATAACAATAAGATTGTAGGTATGAAATGGACAATTACAATTTATATTTCATACATAAAAGGTGCAACAAGTTTCAATTCCGGATCAATGATAGTAATGAGATAACACGCATTTAACTTGTTTTTAGATTTTGAGCGGGAAACCAAATGCATGAACCACATTCGCACATAACCATCCCCAAACAACAACAAACAAAGGTAACTATGCATTGAAAATAATGAGAATATTTTAAGAGTAATGGAAAGACTAAAAGAAAAAGTAATGGAAAAAATACAAATCAAACTTATCCTAATGTAACACTTTAAGAGTAGGGTAAAATATATTTATATCCCTAAGTTTTGACTGAAAGTCACAATATAACCCTACAATCTTAGAAAGTATCAATCTAACCCTAATTCATTATAAAACTATGCCAATCCAACCCTAACTATTGGTCGAATTGTGTCGATATACCCAAACTTCCCATTTTTGGCATTGACCACATGAATTCAGGCATGACCAGAAATTGAAATGACAAAACCACTCCTTATACCTTGTGACGTGGCAACTCCATTTATTTCTTCTGCAAAATTAGCCATGCTCCACCGCCATCGCTAGAAATCTTGCCACACTACCATCGAGCTTTGCCAAACCACCACCGCAGTTGCTCTCTTCGTCTTCCCCCATCACACAACCACTAGCACTGTGGAGAAAAGTTTCATGGTGCACTGTAATCTCAAGATCGCCACCATCCAAAAGAATAAAAGTTTCATGGTGCGACAAAGACAACAACTTTGAAAGGAAAAATCCCGGCGCCGTAATGGTAATCTCAAGATCGCCCCCGTCGTAATTTTATAAATCTCAAAAGGATAGACAACTTTTATTCTTTTGTATTGGTTATTGACTTTGGAAGGAGAAATCCAGCGATGTTGACTTTCATGGTGCGCTACGGTGGCGCCACCATCCCAGATTGTCAAAGCTCGAAGGTTATGGGCGAATGGTTTCAGAACCTTTCTCAAGCAAGACCGCTAAAGATCTCAAAGCTCCGGTTCTACTTCCACAACATCTTATTCGCCAAAGATCTCAACGGATAGTTCATGTCATCCCCTTCTCCCTCTTTCTACCTTGCTTCTTTCCGTCTCTTTCCTCGTAGCCGCATCACTCTCCACCACCAAACTACCAATTCACCACTCCCACCATCGATTCACCACCCCACCACCCCTAATTTACCACCCACCACCACTGAACGTACAACCATCAATTTTTCATTGGGAAAGACGATGGGGGGGAGAATGAAATATGTGGTTTGAAAACACTTGGCCGGGGGGATAAACGGGGAGGAAACCCTCCACGGCCGTGATCCATAAGGGGGAAGGAAACTTCCCGCCACCGGAGGAAGAAAGAAACAGGGGGAAGCTAGTTGGGGAAGAAAGAAACGGGGGGAGGGTTTTATTTAATAATTTTTTAAAGTCAAGGGTAAAATTTTCTTTTTTTCTGTAATCCGGTCAAATAAATGTTAACTAAACAGTCAGCCAAGTCCAGAGTTAGATTGGCACTTTCTGAGATTGCATGGTTATACTGTCACTTTCAACCAAAAGATAGGGTTATTTTAGTACTTTACTCTTAAAATTATTATTTTAGGTACTAATAATATTAAGTTGGACCTATTATAACACTTTAGCAAGTATTACCTTAGGTGATGTTGCATTAGATCTAATGCAACACTTTTCAAGATTTAGGTAATATTTTACAAAGGTTCAAGTAACACTTTATAAACTATTGTGATATTTTAATAAGTATTACTAGAAAAGTGTTACGTTAGCTCTAATTTTTAGTCATGAAATTTAGTCAACAAAGATTTTAGGTTTGGTGCGTTTTGAAATTCAACTGGTGGGATCCTATTTAACAATGATTTATAATAATCACGAGGCATCAAAATCCGTATCTCTATTACGTTCCGCTAAAGGAGGGATATATTTGAATTTGAAATCAAGAATAATTGGACTAGATAGAAAAAATATTGTAGAAATAAAATGGACAAAGGCAATTTATGTTTCATACATTAAAGGTAGGATACATTTAAACACTATAGCCCATCGAAGAGATGAAAGTGACTACCACAATAGGTTCGATACTGAAAATTTGCAAATGCACGATCTAATGTAACAATGGTCATGAGGATCATTCATGGGAGGTATGAATTTGGTGAATTTTACAAAAGAAACCCACTAAGAAAATGCCTGAGAGTCTAAGAGAATTGCATAAAATTATTGAAAGGCATACGTTGACCGAAGAAGCAAACAACCGCAAAATAGAGCATGGGCGAGGAAAAAAGGATAATGCAAGATCCACAGAGGGGTTTTGTGAAAAAAGGAAAAAGGAATATCCCTTTTGAAGGAAAATATTTTGGGGTACACATGACATCATTTCCAGAAACACCATCGACGAAGTCAAGAAAGGAAATTTGGCAGGCGAATAGGGAGTTGTTTTGCGAACCTATGCCAATGATAACATCGCTAGAAAAATGGTATAGGAAGTACTACTGCGCTTTCCATAAGGACCATGGACACGGCATTGAGTACTACATATACTTGAAATGACAAATAGAGGTGAATCTGTAGAATGGTGGGTTGAGCCAATACAAAAAGAAGAATGGAGGAAACCGTTAAAACAAAGGCATTAATTGGGGAATTCCCTGGAGAAAAACCAAGGCACGGTGAATACACACAACAAGAATCAGAAAATGATAGCAACAGTAAGTTATGAAGATGATTTTCTGAATGATGGTGTAGAGAAGGTAATTCTCTTGATCCATGGATCAGCAGAAGCTCTGTCTAACAATTCTTGGAAAGCTAAGGCTAGATACTCCCCAACACAAAAATCGACCGACAAAAGACTTCGCTGCGATGAGACAATAACGTTTAGGGAAAAAGATGTGGTTCCCAATGCTTCACCTCATAGTAACCCTGATGGTCATTATCGCTAATATTGGAAATGCCACAGTCTACAGCGTATTCATTGACGATGGAAGTGCAGACAAAATTCTATTCGTTGATTGCTTTGACAAACTTGGATTCAAGGGAACCGATATGAAAAAGTCTACATCCCCTCTTGTAGGCTTTACCAGATGAGCGGAGACACCTTTGGGTAACATACAACTGCTAGTTACCACAGGTGAGAATGACAATAACTGCACTGTCATGTGCGTTGTTGTTGACATTGACGCACATAGCCCATTCAATGCCATCATTGGTAGGCCCTGGATGAACACAACGAAAGCGATATGGTTCCCACTTCACTTAGTGATGAAATTGTTAACTCCAATGGGGAACGCAACGATACGAGGAAATTAGCAAGTAGCTAGGCAGTGCATGGTTATCGCAATGAGAGCATGAAGAAATGCTGAACAAAAAAAAAGGTTAGCACCATCTTGGAGAACGTCTTACCCAAGCAAACAGAATCTCAAGTTGTTCTCAAAGAGGACATTAAAATTGTCATTATGGATGATGTGAACACTTCCAAATGTGTCAAGATAGGAATATATCTTCCAAGAGAAGTGAAGAGAAAAGTGACAGAAATTCTGTGAAGTCACAAAGGTACATTCACATGGACTGTACAGAACATGGGAGAAGTCAATACAGACATAGCTATCCACTCTTCAAATGTGAACCATTTGGTCAGGCAATTAAGCAGAAGCAACGAAGCTTCGTTAGTGTTAGACAGGAAGCGATCGAAGAGAAGGTTAAAGCATTGCTTCATGTGGGTATTCCAAAGGAAGTAACTTATATGAAGTGGTTGGTAAACCTAGTGATGGTAAGAAAGACAGATGTTGGGTGGAGAATGTGCATGAACTTCACCTACCTAAACAAAAAAATGTCCAAAATACTGCTACCCGTTACCTAAAATCGACCAGTTGGTGGAAGCGATATCAGGATACGAAGCCCTAGTGTTCTTGGATGCTTATAAAGGATTCCACCAGATACTGATGAATCCATAGGATGCAGAAAATACAGCTTTCATAACAAGCTTTGGAGTCTTTTGCTACGTGAAGATGTCATTTGTCCTAAAGAATGCTGACGTGACATACCAAATAGTAGTCGACACAACATTTCACAATAAAATAAGATGAAATGTTGAAGCATATGTTGACAACATGGTGATCAAAATCAAAAAAGGTGTGTCAGTTTTCACAGGACTTAAAAGAAACCTTGGATACATTAAGCTCATTAGCATGAAACTGAATCCCAAGAAATGCATAATTGGAGTGGACGTAGGAAAGTTCTTGGGGTAAAAAGTCTCCTCAAAAGGAATTGAGCCTAACCCAAAAAAGATACAAGCAATAGTTAATCTCCCTCAACCGCGAACAGTCAAAGAGGTGCAGGTGTTCATGGGACCCCTAGTATCACTTAGATAGTTTGTCTTGAAAGTTACAAAAAATATATGCCACTATTTTATATCCTTAAACGAGCAAAGAAGTTCAGGTGGAATGAGGAAAGTCAGAATGTGTATGAATCGTTGAAAGAACAGCTCCAAGCGTTACCAACGCTGAAGTCACCAACGTCAGGAGAGACTCAATATCTATACCTGGAAAGTTCAACCAAGGCAATAAGTTCGGTCTTAGTGCGTCAAGAAGGGAAAAATAAAGTACTAGTATACTATATCAGTAGGATACTGTAAAGTGCAGAAAAGGTGTATTTGCCAATTGAAAGATTAACTTTTTCATTAGTCTACTCGGAAAGGAGACTGCGAAGATATTTCAAGAGCCATAACATAATTGTGTATTATGATTACCCAATCAAGAATATCTTGAGCAAGTCAGAATCATCCTGCAGAATGACCAAATGGGTACTCGAATTGGAACGGTATGAGATCCAGTTTAAGGATCGTACTACAATCAAGGCACAAGCCTTAGTAGATTTCATTGCAGAAATAACGTACACAGATGCACAACAGGAGAATACACCAGAAAATATTGGAATAAACAAAGGAAAATAAAAATGGACAGGCATAGCATGAATTGTTTTTGTTGATGTGACATCTAGCAAAGAATAATACAGTGCATGATTCCTACTAGTAAATCCAGATAGAGGAGAACATAGATACTCACTTCGTTTTGGTTTCCCACTCACAAACAACAAAACTGAATACAAAGCAGTGATAAGTGAGTTGGACCTACAATCAGGACGAAGGTCAAGAGCTTTAAGTGATTTAGCGATTCACATATAGTGATCCAGCAAGTGCGTGGAGATTATGAGGTTCAAGAGGAGCAATTGATAAAGTATTTAAGGAAAGTTCACCAACGTATAGGGCAACTTTAATACTTTGACATTCAACACATACCAAGGAGTGAAAATACCAATGCATATTGCTTAAGTAAGCTATCGATGGCTGGCTTTGATACGTTGCTGGGATAGAACGAGGTGAATGTAGAGGTTATACTAGTCAGAAGTACAACCACATCAACTATGTCAACGGTCCAGATGAAACAAACAAACTTGATGATGTCATTGAGAGACTACTTCGAAACGGGAACATTTCCAACACACAGAATACATGCCAGAAAGTTGGAATTAAGATCGCATAAATACGTTTACAAGGGAGGAATCTTATAAAAAAAGGTTTCCTATCTCTATGGATAAAGTGTGTGGGACCAACCCAAGAAAAAAATATATGAAAGAAGTTCATAAGGGACTACGTGGAACACATCAAGGATCCTGAACAATCGTGAATAAGATAATTCGAGCTGGGTATTATTGGCAAACAATGTTTAACGATACCCACAACTTCGTGCTAAAGTGCAAAAGATGCCAAATTAATGCATCGGTATCGCATAAGCAACAAGCTACTCTAATAGGGATATATGGAGCCTAGCCGTTCGACAAGTGGGGAATTGATTTAGTTGGACTTTTCAGTAAAGGAGCTAGTAATGCAAATTTTTTAATCATAACGATTGACTATTTCATGAAGAAGGTAGAAGCGAAGCCATTGGGAAGAGTCACAGCAGAAGCAGCAAGAAAGTTTATTTGGAAAAATATAGTTTGTCGGTTTGGTGTATCTCAAACTATCGTGATAGATAATGGTACTTAATTCACAAGTGGAACCTTCACCGAGTGGTGATCGAAATTAGGGATCACGCAGAAACTCACGTCTATAGCTCATCCCCAAGCTAATGGCCAAGTGGAAAAAACATACAGAATGTTAGTCTATGGAAATTATAAACGATTGGAAGGAAAGCCAACTGGATTGGTGGATGTGATACCTAACGCATTACGGTCTCACAGAACAATAGTAAGAGAACACACTGCAGAAACACCATACAACCTAATTTACGGTCATGAACCAGTAATACCAGTTGAAATTAGGAACTCATGCCTTAGAGTGGAAGAATACAATGAACACGATAATCCTGAAATGATGAGGTTGGATCTAGATGAACTTGTGGAGAAAAAGCAAAATGCAAGGATCACAGAGGAAAATTACACGGAGAAGGTGGCCCGAGCATAAAATGAGATGGTTAAGAAGATACAGTTTCAAGTTGGCAATCTTGTGCTGCGAAAGAATGAGGCAAGTCTGGTAGAAGAAAAAGGAAAGCTATGCCCAAAGTGGGAAGGCTTGTGCAAGGTAACGAAAGTGTACCGATCTAACTGCTATGAGCTAGAAAGGTTGGATGGCAGCAATGTCCCAAACACTTGGCATGTGATCAACCTAAGGAAGTTCTATGTTTAGCTATCCTTAGTAGGTGTTATAAAAAGCTCAGTTGTACATGAGCCATGATATTATCATTGATGGCCTTTTTAGCATCATCATTTCTTTTCAAGCACAATATCATTGCGACATTACATATTCATTGCGACTGTACATATTCAATATTTGAAAACATCTTTCGGGGAAAAATCACCCATAGTACTTTTCAGTTAAATTTTATGCAAAATCCATAGTAACACCAGCAAAAATTAGCAAATTATAGCACATCACAAAGAAAATCAAATCTCACATCTTGTAACCGCGAACAAGTAAGTTTGAACAATCGCAACATGGCAAGTTACCGACCTTGTCAAATTACTAATACTAAAATATGAAAAGTGACAAAAGCAAGAAATAGATCTTGCGGCCTTGCACAATATAGGTTTATAACCTCAATCTTGCAAGCTATAGATCTTGCAAAAAGAAAAGCATAGGCACATTCACAAAAGCAAGCAATAGATCTTGCAGCATCACACAATATAGGTTTACAACTTCAATCTCGCAAGTTATAGATCTGGAAAAAAGAAACACAAATGTAAAATTGTGCATCACTTCTCAAACAAATATTAATATCCACATAATGTTCATAAATGTTAGATCCATCAGCAAAGTAAAAAACTTATGTGATTAATATGGTTTGTAAATACACTATCTAAACTAAATACGATTTTGGGCTATACTTTGTGTCGTTTTCAAGTTAAATTTAGGATAATCAATTATGAATGTGCTTGGTTTCAAATAAAATCAATTTCTGCATACATATTATTACTAAAAACAAGTCCGTTACATGTACATGGTCCTATTTTCCAAAAGTTGAAATTATTTTTGCTTATTGTTTTTAAGTGAATACACAACTATATTTATGATATATCCATGTTTTCTTATTGAAATAACCCCAATAAGAAACTAACCTAATGTATAGAAAACATAAAATTAAACTAAAAAGTGGATAGGAATCATATTAAGGAATAGTAATATATGTGAATATTATTGATGATTGTAATTAGATTAGAATTCATTTTTCTAGTTGAGTATAGGTATTTTGTACTACTATATAATGTATCTCATAGCATGAATACAGACAAACAGAGAGACATTATTACTCTTATTTTCTACATGGTATCAGAGCCTAAAATCCTGAAACCTAAAACTCTAAATTTTTTGCCCTAAATTTTTTGCCTACCTTTCCACATTAAAAAAAAATCCATCGCCACCGATTTTTACGATCAATTTGTTGCCAGTTCGCCGGATGACTACCGCTGCTCACCAGCAACAATCAATCCATCGCGAGATGGCCGGAAGACCGCCGCTGCTCACCCGCTACGATCAATCCGTCGCCAAAACACCAGTCCGCCGGTATCACCAGTCCACCGCCGACACCATTAGCGTCGCTAGTTTATGATCAGATTCTCTGCCTTAACTCACCGATCACGTTCAGATCTTCTGACTCCACTGGTGATCCGCTGCAACCTTAACTCCGTCTGGCGAGCATATTTGACTCCGTCCATCGCGACCCATTGAAGACGATAAAGACGCGCATGAGATCCGCACGCACGCCTTCCAGAAGGGCGTGCAATCACGCGCGTCTGAGAGAGATGCACTCCTTCCTTTCCTTAAGCGCGTGTTTCCACGAGCCTTTGCTGATCCACGTGGCTATCTCCCAGGCACGTGTTTTTACGCGCATTGTTCATCTGCTCATAATTTTGCCTCCTTGGGTGAATATTATTATTTTTATATATTAAGAAACATAAAAATTACTTGTATTATGGCTCATTTTGCTGGAGCTACCACCTAGCTACCTGGATTTGCAGTTGCGACCTCTGTATTTCCTGCCTGCTCTAATTTTGGTTCTTCTCTGTCTGACGACCAATGGAGTACGACCTGTAATTTATTTAATCAGTTAAATTACCCTTCTGACATTGGGTCAGGTAAACCTATTTTACCCTGGATTTTCAATTTGGGAGGCTCATATCACATGACTAGTGACAAAGGTTCTCTGATTGACATTACTGCTGCTACCTATTCTATTAACGTTCTACTGCCTGATGGATCTTTGTCATCTACTGCACAATATGGTTCTTTACATTTTCGAGATATCACGCTTACTCATATCCTTCATATACCTACACTACGATGCAACTAATTATCATGCTCTAGATTGTTGTCTGCCTTAAAATGTCTAGCTTTGTTTACTGAAAATTATTGCATTTTACAGAAAATCAGTACGAGGACTGTGATTGGCATGGGTGAACAGCAGGGGGGAAGTTTATTAACTTGGTCTGCTAGATACACGTGCTCAGTCTCATATTTCGCAGTCAGTTCCGACAGTTGCTACAATTTCTACATCTGATTTACGACATCAACGTCTTGGTCATCCATCCCATACGATGTTGTCTTCTATTCATACTCTTGATTTTAGCACAAATAATAATTTTATGCCTTGCTATGTGTGTCATAGAGCAAAACAGACTAGGCATAGTTTTTCTTTGAGCTCTTCGAATGCCAGTTCTTTGTTTGAATTGATTCATTGTGATGTTTGGGGGCCTTATCACACACCATCTTCTAGAGGTGCATTTTTTTTACTGTAGTTGATGATTATTCCCGAGCTGTTTGGGTTTATTTATTAGTTTCTAAGTCTGAGGTAGCATCTAGATATATTGAATTTTGTATTTTGATCGAGAGGCAGTTTGGCCGGGTGGTTAGACGTGTACAGACTGATAATGGTACGGAATTTCTACCTTTGAGATCCTACTTTTCTTAGTTTGGGATTATTTTTGAGAAATCCATGGTTGATACTCCACAACAGAATGGTCGTGTTGAGCGCAAGTATCGCCATTTGTTAAATGTGGTTCGTGCTTTGTGCTTTCAAGCTAATCTGCCTGTTGAGTTCTGGGGAGAATGTGTGCTTGCTGCTGCCTATTTGATCAATTGGAAACCCACGAAGCAACTCGATGGGCGTACACCGTTTGAATTGCTCTATGGACATCCTCCAAATCACAAAGCTTTGATCGTATTTGGTTGTTTGTGCTTTGCCGCCTACGTTCCCAGATTCTGTTAAAAATTTTTGCTTCAAGAAGTCATCGTTGTCTATTTCTTGGTTACATTGCCGAAAAGAAAGGTTACCGTCTTTGGACTTAGAAACCCGGACTTTCTTTAACAGTTGGGATGCTGATTTTTATGAAGACCAATTTCCGTATTCTGTGACCCCGGACGTCTCCCCGCCCTGGCCACCTCATCCCCACCGGCCATCATTGCTCCCCCATTGGTCCTTGCTACACCGCCAGTTACCATACCACCATCGGCCGCCGAGATGTCACCAGTCGTACCCGTACCACACGCGCTGGAAGCGGCGCTCGATTCCGAGTTTCAGGTGCTTGATGCACTGCCATCCACCGCTGACCATGCGCCACCGACTGCAACTCTGACTGTTGCATCGCCTAGCTCTCCGACGTCTCCTCCCTCTGGCTCGTCTCCGCCACCTGGCTCACCGAAAAATACTTCGGTGCCACCACCTCAGTCCGAGCTGCTTAATGCACGACGGAGTGGTCGTGATCGTTGACCTCCCACTTATCTGCAAGATTATGCCTGCTCTGTTGCTGATATTAATAACCCTCCCACTGCTACAACCACACCCGCGATATCACATTCCTCAGGTGTTCTCTCTCCTTTAACTGATTTTGTAAATTGTGATAAATTTTCCAGTATGCATTCTAGATTTTTGGGTGCAGTAACTTCTAGTGCAGATCCCACCACTTACTCTGAGGCTTCGAAGTATGCCCATTGGCGATATGCAATGGCTGATGAGATTAATGCGCTTGAGCACAATCAGACATGGACTTTGTCTTCATTACCTCTGGATAAGGCTACTATTGGATGCAAGTGGGTTCATCGTACCAAGTTCAAGTGTGATGGTACCATTAAACGTCACAATGCTCTCTTGGTGGTTCTTGGAAATTGCTAAAAGGAAGGAATTGACTACACTGAGACATTTACCCCTGTTGCAAAGATGAGTTCGGTATGTCTATATTTATCAGTTGCAGTCATTCGTGGTTTGGAACTTCACCAGGTGGATGTGCACAATACTTTTCTACATGGTGATTTGCATGAAAAGGTATTTATGTGACCTCTACCAGGTTACCTGCGCCTTTTGGCCAGGTTTATTGTAATCGGAAATCTCTTTATGGTCTTCGGCAGACTCCTCGTAATTGGTTTGCAAAATTGGCTCAGGCTTTACATGCATTTGGTTTTGTTCAGAGTAATGCAGATTACTCTCTATTTTCTTTTACTCGTGGCCCAGTTTCTTTGCATGTACTTGTTTATGTGGATGATTTGGTCATTGCTGGTACTTCTTGGTCGCTCATCTCTGAATTTAAGAAATACTTGAGTTCTTGTTTTCATATGAAGGATCTTGGTACACTTAAATATTTCTTGGGTATAGAGATTCCTAGAAGACTGGATAAAATGTTTCTTTCACAAAGGAAATATGCCCTGATATTTTATCTAACACTGGTTTGTTGGATTCTAATCTGATTGATTTCCCTACTTTGGTTTATGAACAAACCATTCTTCTCTTGCTTAACTTGAAGACCCAAGAAATAAGTAAGTTCACCCACCATG
>JAULKM010129498.1:0-19663 GCA_032355605.1 Rubia tinctorum
AATGAAAACCCATAACAAATCTACAAGAATCCATGGAAGAAATGCAAAAACTAAGAAAATATGAAGCAAAACTAGGGTTTTGAGACCCAAAGTCGGGCTTAGACAAATGGGGAAGAAGGGGGGTATTATAGTATAAGAATTAAAAGAGAAAAGCAAATGGGGGGCTGCTGTGAACAGTGACACGGACCGTGACAAGCATTCTGCCCATCCTCTTTGTTTCCGTCGCCACGGGTGAACCGTTGATCCATTTTCGGAGTTCTTGTAGTTGATTTTATAGTGCTCGAGAAGACGAATCCAATGGTACCACCCTTAGAGGATGGTTCTTCTCGGATAATTTCCAAAAACTCGGTTTAACTTTCGGATCATAATTCATCCGCTTCTTTGTCTTCCTTCTTCGACCCTTTTATCTTCTACCACGTTTTGACTCTTGACCTTTAATCTTCTACCATCCTTGCAAATGGCCTTCACTAAAATACTCTAAAGTGCTTACAAGCAATCTACAAATTAAGTTCACAAAAAGAATCTAGATGCTCATAAGGACTGAAAATCCATTAGACTAAAAATAGGTTGCAAAATGAAAGATTTAGAAACGAAAATCGAAAATGGTTATCTAAACCCCTTATAATGTAAAGCTAGCTAAATCTAGCAATCTTTCAACAAAAACATAACAAAAGAGATGTTAAATGTTTTGGAAAATACATGCATTTGACGTCTCATCATTCGTGAATCCATCAGAAAATATGGAATTGAAATGGATAGTAGGAGCATAATTTATGAGATGAAATTGGAAATGAAAGTAGTGTGGTAAAATAGGGAGAAATATGGTGTATTTATAGTTAGAAAAATTCTGCAATTTCAATTTTTTTAAAAATGATTTTTTAAAAAAACCATTGGGACACGTGTCACCATTTAAATGAGACACGTGTTCCATTTAAATGCAGGGAAAAAAGTCGTTCCTGCTAACCGTTGGGCCATGTGGCCCATCCAAATGGTGCCACGTGGCCACGACATATTTTTTAAAAAAGAATTTCATTGAGTGGGCCACACTAGGGCCGACACCTGTCCCACAGCTGGTAAAAAAAAGTGGGGCGGCTGGAGTTGGACCACGGCCCATGTGCTGTTGTCAAGGAACCGGTTGCTTGACCGGTTTCCACAAAAAAAATTAGGGACCGATTTTGAGTCAAAAAACCGGTCAAGAAACCACCACTGTGAGTGTTTTCGGTTTCTAAAGTGGTTTTTTAAATTAATAAACCACAACAACACATGCTCTTGTGTATAAGTAGAAAGATATTAAAACTAATAATAAGAAAATGCCATCATTAGACTTGCATAACAGTGAGCTGAATCAAGTTAATTTATCTGATGTAACTATGAATATTAATATGCCTGATGTTGTTATAAAAGTGAATGTGTCTGCTGCTGAATTAACAGATGTACTCCCTACTTTACTGCCAACGTTGCCTGTGATATCATTAACTATTTTTTCTGAACAATCTACTCCCTCCGGTTCTTTAACAGTGGCACATTTGCTTTTGACACAAAAATTTAGGAAGATATAATTAGTGGTTGAGAATTCATTGAAAGGGTAAAAAGTAAATTGAGTGAATGAAAACCTAGAATTTGCCAAAAAAAATGAAAGGAGACAATATTAAAAAACCATACCGAAAAGGAAAGTGAGACAATGTTAGAATACCGGAAGGAGTATAATAATCCAAATGAAGTAAATTTGAACCAAATAACCAGTTCTGCTAGTAAGCAACATATCGCAGGAAAATCAAGACTTCAGATCATTGTGAAACTGTAAATCTTCCTTTTTAGGCTTATACTAAAACTGTAAACAAAGAACTTAACACTTCGCAATCACCAAAATCTTAAAATCAATCACCAAACATAACTGAAAATTAAGCAGAATAATTCTTACTGATAAATGCAAGTGACTCCCCCTTCTTCACTCAGTAATGAGTAGCCTAGATCTTCAAACAATAACTATAACAATGAAGAAAAAAATTAACTTTTCTGAAATAAAATCTAGCTTGACTGAGTCACAAAATAAAAGTAATTCTTTGATAAAATTTTTAGAAAAACTGGATACACAATGTAGCTGGTAAGAGAAACAAATCTAAAAAAACAAAAAAAGACTACACAACACCACCTTAAACAGTTACAACCTGTTCCCCAATTTTTTGTGTGGAAAATAGGTAACTTGTATTCGTCACCAAAAATGTTCCAATACATCCACCCTATACATCCATTACTCTTCAGAAACCATTAAAGTAGTACACTTCACCCTTAATCTAGGTTTTGACCATGCTTTTAAGACAATACACTCTATGATGTCTCTTAAAATATCTTCCTCTTTCTCAAATCTTCCAAAACAACAATCATTCCTCCATTTCCAAAACCTTGTAGATTGTGTCTGTTGCGGCAAATTTTACCATTTGAGCTTACCTATGCCAATGACCGGAATAGTAATTTTGGCGGGTAAAATTGTGGTGAAAAAATAACTTGCAGTGGTAATATACCGGTCCTATGAGTGCATTTAATTTAAAAATGAGTTTATGGTATGAGTTATTCTAAAGGATGTAATAGCGATTTTCAATATCTCACCAAAAAATGTATTTATTTTATAATTCTATATTTAGGCTAGAGTTAAAAAAAATCATGTATTTTGGAGCAATGAGTTATGGGGTAACACCGTTTCGGACCATAGTGTAATTTTCCAAGAATTTATAGAAGTAATCAATGTTGACTTTTGAGGGCCTTCCGTTCACCCATACATGCTCAAATCGCAAAGTAATAATAGTATATTATTAAATTGCATTTTGGTGCCTCCAATTTCGTGATTCCACGACTCCAAATTTCTTTGAGGGACCTAAGTGGAAAAATAAAAAAAATTATTTGTAACTCCAAATTGAAATCCGCTCGAACGTGATCCTACCATATAAGCTTCCAATGTATTTTTCATGTCCGTAAGGGAATACTTATTGACAACCCGACACAAGAACATATCCATAATTCTTTCTGATTTCACTTTATAACTTTTAAGTAATTGAACATAAGTTACTCTAAAACATGTACTAGCGCTTTTCAATATTTCACCAAAAAAATCATTTATTTTATATTTCTATATTCAGGAAAGAATAACAAAAATTATGTATTTGGAGTAATTGGTAATGGGGTAACACAATTTTGAGCCATAATGTAATTTTCCCTGGATTATGTTACGGGCTCTTACGCTCACCCATTGTAGCCCAAATTTCAATAACATAATCGTCTCTTATTTAATTGAGTATTGGTTTTTCTCCAATTGTGTGATTCTCCAAATTTATTATATGGACCTAATTGTAAAAATAAAAAAATTAACTTAGAGGACAAAATACGCTAGCAATGACATTGATTTTCAGTCATACTGGTGCTACTGTGTAGCAGGAAAATGAAAATTTTGAATTTTTGTCCAATATTTTTGAGGGATTTTTTATGAGCATCGGTAGCACCATCATAGGCACCGGTCATACTACTGGTGCTAGGTACTTAGAATATTTTTCTTCTCTTTGCTCTCGAGAGTAAAACAAAAATTAAAACTCCCATTTAAAGTAGCATCACGTAGCTGCTTTTGAAATACATAGGCGCCCATATGATCACCATAGGCACCTGTTTCCATACCGGTGCTAGGTACTAATAATATTTTTCTTCTCCGTGTTCTCGGGTGGGAAAAAAATTAAAAGCTCATTTAAAGCAGCATCATGCAACTGCGTTTGAAGTATATAGCAATGGTATGATCACCACAGGCACTTAATCTTATGCTGGTGCTAGGTACTTTAAAAAAAACCCCAAACTTGGCCTAACTTAGAGCACCAAAACCCTAATCATATAAAATCCTTTTCTCCTAATGACACTATTACAGGCACCCCATTTTGGCACCGGTCGTTGGGGTCATAGGCACCTGTATTTTGGGCTCCCAGACTATCGGTGTCTAAGTATAGCGGTGCTAAAACACAGTTACTATGGCACCAATATCCAAAATCAGTACTGAACTTTTAAAACCAGCATCGGTTGTTAAAACTGGTGTTGTCACTTTGTTATTCAGAACTGGTTATTAATACCAGTGCCAGGGAGACTATAGCGGTGCTTATCCTGCATAACCAGCACCGGAAGAATCAAACCGTTACATATAGATTAAGGCCATCACCGGTTCAATAATATTGGTGCTGGTTGTATATTGATGTTTACCAATATTGTTTAGAACCTGTTCCAATTATAAATGGTGCTAGGGATTAGAAGTATATTAATCTTCCAGCACCGTAATAAAATTGGAAAACTGATGCCTAGTTAATGTATGTTGTAAATTTTCCAACACCAGTATGTAATATAAATAACGAGTGCTGGTTTTGTTTTTATTTTGCAGCGCCCCATTTTAATTTTCCTGGCCCAATCAGATAGAAACCTGGGCAATTATCACAGAAGAAACTCATAACAGCCAATAAGATAGAATCTACAAAAATATTAATGCTAAGAAAAGATTAATGAATAAATGAAAAACTAATGTCTGAAAAAACAAAATCCATCAATAAGCAAATTATAGGAAATACTATAAATTATAATGAAATCCACTTTCTACACTTGAAGATACTCATCGAGCTCCATAGAAGTCTTGCAATCTTTGGAATATATGTCCATCAAAGCCTGACACCATCTATCGCTACAGCTGATATCTCCTTGGCATTGTATGCTCCTTGTTTTGAGGGAAATATTTGTTACATTGAAAACAAGCCAATGATTAAGTACGTGGAAGTATTTAGTAAGTAAGCAGAACAAATGATTACTTTGTAATTTTTCGGCCAACCTATAGAATATCTGTGGGTGCACAAACTCTTACATGTAGAGGATGACGTAGTATCCGCATTCCAAACCACTCAACTGCGTTCGATAGTAGAAATGAAAAAATTGCATTAAACATAATTGTATTTAACAATAGTGGAAATTAGGGGACTCTTGGATTGAATGTGATTAGACGTCAAATGCATGTATTTTCCAAAGCATTTAACATCTCTTTTATTATCTTTTTGTTAGAAGATTTCTATATTTAGGGAGGTTTACATCATAAGAGGTTTAGATAACCCTTTTCGGTTTTCGTATCTAAATCCTTCATTTTGTAAACCACTTTTCAGTCTAATAGATTTTTGGTTCTTACGAGCATCTAGATTCCTTTTTGTGAGCTGAATTCGTAGATTGATCATAAGAACTTTGGAGTATTTTAGTGAAGGCCATTCAAAAGCATGGTGGAAGATTGAAGTCCACGAGTCAAAATGTGGTAGAATATACAAGGGTCGAAGAAGGAAGACAAAGAAGCAGATTAATTGTGATCAGGAAGTTTGAACCAATTTATGGGAATGATCCGGGAGAAATCATCATCCAAGAATGGTACCATTGGATTCGTCTTCTTGAGCGCTATAAAATCGACTACAAGAACTCCCAAAATAGATCAACGGTTCACCCATGGGAAGCAAAACAAGAAGTCCTGAACTGCAGCTCGCCCGCGAGGATCATTGTCCGCCCGCGCGGATGAGCGAGCCAAGATTAGAACAATTGACTAAAGCCTCCACCACTCGGGTGAAGCCATTTCTTTCTGGGCTATGCCTTATCTTCCCGAGCGACGCATGCTGCACTTATTTCTTTCAGTCTTTCTTTTCCTCTCTCTTGTACTAAAAACCATTTTTGCCACCCACTTCCTATCCTCTTCCCTTTGGCCGAATTTCCTCTTCTCCAAACCCTAGTTCTTCATTTTCTTTTCATTTTTACTTTGTATGGTTATGCTTGGAATTTATAGCATAACTTTTATTAGCTAAGCTCATCACTTGGGAGCAGTTGATAGAAGCTTCAAACCATATGTAGAGAGACTCCCTATTTTTCTCTTTCATGAACATTTATTGAGAAACATTTATTGTGCCATTAATGTTGAGTTTTACTTCATTTATGATATGGGTTGTTTGAGAATATGAAGTGCTTGTATAATTGAATGTTAAGGTGTTAGGAAAGTGTACAATTTCTTCTCACTTTTAGCATAAAAATCCAAGAACATAGAATTAGAACTTCTTGTTATGTAATGTGATGTTAATCTTTCTAGATAAGTATGTTAATGTGGTTTTTAAGCATATTTATCCTAAAGTAGCAATGAAAGGGTGAATCTTGAATGTTGATTATTCTAGGTTTAGACTAATACATGCTTTGTTTGGTTAAATGGCTAGGCATTCGATAGAATGCTTGTAGTTGTTGTCAAATCTATGGTTTTTCGTGTATAATGCCATTGATGAAATATCTTTATGGTCGTCGAACTTCTAAGATGATCATTAACAAGGTTTACAAATGGTCGTTGAACGTCTTTGTGAATTACTATTAAGAATAAATGAGTGTTGATCTTCAAAATAGAAGTGATAACATTCCCCGTAGGCATTAAATGTGAATGAATAAGTCTATGATCTACAAGATTTTTGGACGTGAAAATCAATTGCCCCCAAGACTTTGTTAATTGTGATTTTACCATATTTTTAGTAGTTTGTTGCATGATAGCATAATTATTTCACTTTGATAGTTGTGCTGTCTTTCAATTCATAACTTAGAAAACCAACCAAAAAACACATTTTTACATGCTTATATACATCTAGTCTAGTATTTACCCTTATATGTGTAAACCTTTAGGAAAATTCCTCTTCTTCGTGGACGACCCTGACTCACCATTATCTACTTAGTTGTATTTAGGAAACAATTAGGGCTTATAAATTGTATATTTGAGCGGTACGACAATGATCTCCCAAATAACTTACATCGATGTTTGTGATTTTCCATGTGTAATCCAGAGGCGGTTCTACCTTTATCTTCTGCCTTTGATATTCACATGCAATCCTTGTAATGCTAAAATTTTAAATGTTAGTGAACTCACACTTGTAAACGTTATAATCAACATCGATGAAAGGAATCAAAGTATCTGGAAATGATATTGTTTTCATTAATTTTTTTGGTTTGATTCCTCCATTCATCGACTCACGGGTAAAAACTTCCTTCGTACTAGGACGGATGAGTACTAAGTAACAATAATCGTTGTGTTCAAAATAATGTATCACGTGATTGAAATATTCAGTTGTGTATGATTTTTTTGTGTGAAATATTATAATGTGCCACTATATATTATAAACCTCGGCATCAACAACAAGCATGGTTTCAAGAATGGCTGCAGAGCAACCTTTGACTTCCACCTCCTTGATTTCCACAACATAGCCTTCCTTACAGCACAGAACAAACTAAATGGAGCCATTGTTGGTTTCGAAGACTTGATCCCGGAGGTGCCTTGAAAAATAACATTAGTTAATATTTGAAACATATAAGGGTTTAAATTAGTACATATATTGTGAAAAAGTAAACCTCACCCCATCTAAACAACTACTGTTGAGTTCGATAGCCAAGCCATTCCTCTGGCGTTGCCAATCTTGTCTCCGAACTCCACCAATAATTTGATAAACAGTGCTAATTTATGCTCTCTGCCAAAAGTTGATGTTCAAAACTCCTGAAATAGAGACACCCTTCCCTACAATTGCATGCTCTTCAGAAGCTCGTTGCAGTATGTGATGGACTTCCCCATGTTAGGATAGGTATTCAACGGGCGCTTGATGACAATCTGAAGTTATGTAATGGCAAAAAAATTAGGCAAGTTGAAAATTAATGAAATAAATTACAAGTGAATCATGTTAGCGAGAATTAATTGTTTCAGAGTCCTCTCATGTAAAAATTGTTGCCTCGAGGGATGGAAGGAGTTGGTTGATCCAGAATGTATAGGTGTTGATAGCTAAGTAGAAAATTGAATCAATTTCAATGATTAGTAAGGAAAAATTAGTAAATGCAGAAGATGTAGTAATTAGTTGATTTGATTACCTCATTTTTTTTCTCACATTGAGACAATAAAAATCATCGGTCTGTGGCTTTCTACCTTTAATGTCCTCGGCCTAGGAGTCATCTCCGAATGTAACCGAGATCATCGGCCAGTCTACCACACTCCCCAAAGCATCTCCCAAGTCACAGAATTAGTGGTTGGCAGATGGCAACCCATTTTTGGATGGTAGACTGGCTAACACACCCAAACGTGAGCAACTGTACCATGTGATTTCTCAGGACGCCTTGATTTTTGGAGCGAAGTTTTTGCAACCCTTATCCCCTCTCTTTCAATACCCTTGATGTACAAGGTGACCAACTCGCTATCGTGTTACAAATATTGAGAGTTTAGTTAGTCCGTAATAGAGTTTGGCTGAAGTTGAAAACCAAAAATCCAAATAGTATGTCGTTTAAGTGTAATGCATATTTACCTCCCCATCTTCTTCTTCGTCACTGGGGAATCATGTTCCTAGCTGCTGAGACCAGTGGATATACCTCCAAACATGGCATTCTCAATGAAGATCTTCAGGTCTACTAGGCGTTCGGAAATATTTACTCCCCACTTGTGGCTATACTTTTAACGAACTGCTTGAGGTACGAGACCATCGCCTTCACAACCGACTAATGAACGGAAGGTTACTTTGCCGCTTTATTTTGGGACAAGGAGTTGCTACCGCACTTGATTCTTTATATGCCTTAGATAGCAATAGCTGGTGGCAGTCGGGATTGGATTTTTCTATATCAACTCCTGTGATCCTTCTTCTCGGTCACTCTTATTAAAATGTCCTCCCCCTGACCCAACTCCAGAGTTCCCTTCTCTTTTTCCTCGTTCATCCTCAACTGCAGTTCATATTATCGTGTTAGTACTGAAAATTACAGTTTACTTGAAATGGAACAATTATTGAATTGGATACTTACAATGTCCTCCGCTATGACCTTCACTCTAGGGGTTGTATAATCCTTGTTTTTTCCTCTGTTCGACTCCAAGTAGACCAGAGATCTGTCAAAATTGAAATCCTTTGTTTTGATCTCCTCCTTGATCTCTTCTTCCGTGTATTCCGGGTCCCTTAGCCTCTTCATCTCTTTCTCCTTTAACTGCTCTACCAGCTTTTCTTTTGTCGCCCTATTCATTTTTGGTCCAGTGTGGTGGACATACTTATTTCCCTTTGATTGCTCGCTTTCTTGCTTGCTTGCTTTTTTTTTCTTTATTTTATGAAAATTATTAGTTATGAACACAATGAATTCATTGGTAAATATTGATATATTATTTTGTATATGATTTAAAAATTGTACTTCCAAGCATATCCTCTGTTCTTTTGTGCTCCTTGAATTTCTTTCAATCCTTCTCATTCATCAACCTGTACTTGTCCCACGGCTTGTATTTAGGAATTTTTCCATCGGGAGAAACCATATTTACATGTTTTCCACCTTGCTCTTCCAATTACGATTTGCATTGTTAGCCTTACCCACCACATTTTTCCTCAACCTCTTCCACCGGTCTTTAGTCAATTCTGTTTCCAGCTTAAAACTCCCTTGCAATGGAAGATTACTCATAATTAAGTTTTTGGGCCATGAATATGATGTCTAATTATTAAGAAGTAGGCATTCATGAAATAAGTATTATGAAATTGGTTATTACCTTTATGCCCCTCCATGTTTCCTCCTTCACATCCTTTGGAATGTTAGGCCAATGTATCCACGTACGAAATCTGATCTGCCTCTGAAAAGCGTAATTGTAATACGCGTTCTAGGTGCTCCAGTTTCTTAAGCAAGCCAGTACACCTTCAAATTCCTCGAAGGCGATGAGAACAGGGTCCCATTCCTTGGCTAACATGATCGACAGGCATGTAGCAATCCCTCATTCCCTACATCAATTAGCTATCTTAAACTTGTCGAACACCTTCCCCTGACACCCGCCTACCTTTGAATGGTCGTCATTCCTTGGATCGTGAAGGGGCTTGTCCTTTCCGTCACCCTTGTTTTGTTTGGGATGTTCCCACTCGGGAGCACTCGTTGGGTCCGCTACACCTTCCTTAAATTGTATCTTGAGGGTTACCACCGGTGGAACCTCCTCTTGCTCACTTTCAAAAGTAATTTATTTTTTCCCACAACCTTTAGTTTCGGTGGAAGGCCAACCCTCTTTCTCTTTCCGGTTACCTTTTTGTTTTAGGAGGCATCTACATCTGAAAACACAGGTAGAATGGATAAGGCATAACAAACATAACAAAATTACACTTCAACATCACATTATCAACTATATTCCACACCTCGGATTCAACATACCAACCACCATACCAATAAAAATCGTAGTACAACATACCTATCAATATACCAATCACCCTACCAATAAACATACTAATAAACATGCCAAACAACATACCAATCAACATCGCACTACAATGTCACACCATCAACCATATGTGATACACCTCGAATTGAAAAATTCAAACATCACACAGATAGTGTACATGTCACACATTTTAGAACATACCATTGAACATCACACTTCAGCATCACACGATTAACTATATTTCATGCACCTCGTATTGAACATTACAAACATCACACGAGCAAAGGTATATCACACACATGTTTCCAAAACATTTCAACATGACATGGTTAACAATATCACGTTTAAACGTTGCACAATGAACAACCCAACACAACTTAACATTAAAAAAGATTCATTGAAACATTTCATCGAACAAATAGAATGAGATACAAATTCCAATCAATGTGATGCAAGTTAGGTTTTGGCCCCAACAATAATTGAAGGAATCATGATGTACCTCTCAAGATTCCGGCCGGAAACCGAGTTAACATCACTTCGCCGGCGTCCAGTGGAAAATTTGGAGAAATCCATTTGTGTAATATAAAAATGGGGGTTTTTTGGGGTTCTTATATAATGTGTGATTGAGGATGTGGGGCAATGTTGGTTAAAAGAGGAATAAATGGTGGAGAACATGGAGAAGGAACATGGAGAAACTGTTGTTTTTATAGGAGTTAAGAAGAAATAGCGATGGTTATGTTGAAGAAAGTGATTAGCCCGCTTTTATACCAGTAACATCAGCACCAGTATATTGGCTATTTAACCAGTGCTAAATAATTTCTACAAGCTTCCAGTATATTTTGAAACATTCTAAGTACACACCATCTGTATATATACTAATGTTGGAAGTTAAAAATATAGTTAATCGTAAAAATGGGGAGAAATCCATTTGTGTAATATAAAAATGGGGGTTTTTTGGGGGTTCTTATATAACGTGTGATTGAGGATGTGGGGCAATGTTGGTTAAAATAGGAATAAATGGTGGAGAACGTGGAGAAGGAACATGGAGAAACTGTTGTTTTTATAGGAGTTAAGAGGAAATAGCGATGGTTATGTTGAAGAAAGTGATCAACCCGCTTTTATACCAGTAACATCAGCACCGGTATATTGGCCATTTAACCAGTGCTAAATAATGTCTACAAGCTTCCAGTATATTTTGAAACATTCTAATTACACACCATCGGTATATATACCTGTATATATACCAGTGCTGGAAGAAAAAAAATTGGTGCTAAAAAAATTTAGACAACTACATGAGACTGCAGAAATTAATTTTTTAGTCCAACCCGAGAGCAAAATTTGAAAATATATTCTAAGTATACATCATCGGTTGAAGTACCAGTGCTAGATAATGAAAGAGCGGTGCTTGGAAATGGTTAAGTAGCTGCGCGTGGGTGCATAAATTACTTATTTTGTCCAACCAGAGAAAAAAGTTTAAAAATATTTTCAAAGTGCACAACACTGGTATAAGTACTGGTGCTAAGACGAAAGAACCGAAGCTGAACCACTCAGAGGCAACTGCTCAAGACTGCTTAAATGATGATTGGCTGCTGTCCTAGCATCGATAAACAATACGGGTGCTAATTTTAGAACTTTGGGCTGAATCATTTTTCAGCCCAATAAATTTTGAGTGGGAATTAAATTTTTTGCATTAGCACCAGTATGTAAACCAGTGCTGCATTGAATTTGATGAAATTTTGAATTTGCTGCCAAAGGTTTTCATGAAAAATGGACGAATTACCTTTCCCTGTCTTTTTCAGTACCGGTTATTTTGAAGAACATACAGGTGCCTATTTTAAATTCACACTATTTGTAAGAATTAATATATTGCCCACTTAGGGGGGAAAGTTTTTTTAAAATTCGTGTGGATAACCCATTGGACTTGAAATTGCTAAATTAAAGATTCTATAGGTCCCATGTTGCGAATTTATGTCAGCTGGATCACCAAAAAGGGTTCGTATTTAACTTTGAAAAATTTACACTATTGCCCAATATTGCGTTACACCCTCTGTTAGTATCATATTGGATATTCTTTTATTAATATAAGGTTTTTAATATATTTCATGGTATGTTATAAAGCACTATTACATGTCTTGGAGTATCTTACGCTTTGTTCCTTATAAGTTAGGAAGTCCAAACGGGAAGCATTGTTGGTAAGTTTTTCCCACAATATAATAAAATATTTTTTGATATGACCTTGGAATGTACATCTTAGTTTCATAATGTACCAATATATCCGATCAGATTGTCATTTGGACCCACGAGTGAAGTTTTTGCCTTTTGCACTTAAGTCCCTCCAAGAATATTGGAATTGATTCGGAATGCAAAATTGGTGGTTCTATATAAAATTAGGTAATTTTTTTATCATAAAACAATTATTTGGACATGATTGGGTGAATGTAACACCCTCGAAATTGAAAATAGAAATTTTGTACAATATTTTGGGAAATTGCAATGTTGCCCAAAAGTGGGTGAAAGCCTTATCCACTGCTTCGAAACACTTGAATTATGTTATTATTGCCTAAATAAAAGTATTTTATACATTTGAATTTTTTATGGAAAAAATTATAAAAGCGATGGTACATATTGTAGAGTAAATGATGGAATGCAGTATGGATTTAGTGAAGGGAAATCGATTATGCTTACCACTATAAATTCAATACAAAAATTTCTGAATATAGATTTCCTGGATAATAATAATATTATGTTAAAAAAAAGAAATACATGTTCTGAACATCCGTTAAAATTTAAAACTTAAAAAACATAATTTACAAAATTTGTGCATCTTTTGAGTTGGTCCCCACGTCGCTCTTCCTAATGCCCGGGTCCGGGGAAGAAGGAATGGTCCAAATGCTTTCCTGGAATCTGGGAACTGATACTAAAAAACCTTACCGTTGTGATCGCACCATGACCTTTAATGCTGTGATTCCGTCAGAAGACTTTGGAGACCCACCTCCAATGCAGTGACTCTAGATTCTAATGAAGGACCAAGATTATCAGGAGTCATTTTGTAGAAAGAATCTAGTGTAATCTTCCCCATTGGTTTCCTGTATATGTTGTGTGGATAGTGGGGGACATCGGCTTTTGTGTACAATTCAGAGATGAGGCTACACAAACCGTAATAACCTTTGTTCTCAGCACCTTATCTCAATAATCGTACAACTTGCCTTCCTACATTCCATCGCAATTTCTTCTTAATTGCGTACAGATGTGTTAGCCTCATATTGTAAACCTCTATGTTCACTGTGACCGGGTCAGTTCTGGAGGCCACAAAGTGGTACCATCCATTCATCTCGCCGTGACGTATTTCTTGAAAATCTTTGACCAGCCTGGTTTAACAAGAGAATTTACATCGGTTCCCACCCTATAAACCTTCCTCACGATCTCCTTCACACTTACCTCGATAAAGTCCTAATCATCAGTGGTCTTGTAGTGGAATTCAAGATATTCATCCTTCTCGAAAGGAATATTTGGTAACCCATACAAATTGTTTACGGATTCCGATTTATTTGTACCATTTTCCCCTACATAGCGCTTCATCCTACATCGGATTGATAGTGTGCAAGACCGATTGGATTATTTAACCATCCCAAGTTTAATAATTTCTCTCAATCCAATATCCTTTGGATAATAACCATTGGGCCAGCCCATGGGAAAACCCTAGTATTTGCTCCACAAGAAAACAAAACAGTTTCCCTACCTACTGACCTATATAAGGAAAATAGGTAACACTGTAAACTCAACTCTTCATTCCTAATCTAAATGGAATTATCTAACTTTAGCATAAAATCATTTCCCCACACAACTCTTGGGGCTTTGTTTTTCATATTTCGGCCAAGTGAGCAAGCAATTTATCGACGGCAGTTCAGTGATGCATCAAGTTGGCACGTCTAGTGAGATAGTTTAGTCAGATTTGTGAGCTCTGTTGTTCATGTCCACTTCTATGGAAAACATGTTGTGAAGAAGTGAACGAGTGAAAGGCAGGAACTTAGATGCCTGTTAAGAAGTACAATCTCTGTACCGGGGAAACAAAGGGAAATAAAACAAATGCAATTTGACCCCCCCAACATTTAAAATGCTGGGAGCAGACACTTGACGATAGCTGTAGATCAGATCCCGGCAACCGTTATGCCAGAGGGATCTCAAATCGAAGCTACCGTACCCTCTAAGCAATTTATCGGTCAGTGTTGAACCTTTGGTAGGAGGCATTGGAGCTACTACCTCGCAAAGTAAGGCGTACCAGTAAAGGGAGGAAGCTGCATTTTACAGAGGCTTCGGCGAATTCAAAGGTAGAAGCGGTCGATGGAGCCGCTCGAACATTTTGGGGAAGCAGGGAGTGCCCCGACCCTGTTATAGCAAGATCTGGGGCATGTGGCACAAACACTAAGATATCCTGGCTATCACGTGGAGCCACTAATTATTTACCAGAGGATGATCCAACCAGATGGCACCCTCCTTCGATGCCTTTGATTGTGCAACCAAGGTTTCAGCTGCAAGACTCCCCGATAACATCCCCTCTGGTGACGTCCCACCCAGCGAACATAGAGATAGGTTCCCAGGACTAACCTCAACCTACGCTCCCAAGTTTAGGCTCGGTCATGCCCCATTCATTGCCCATTTCCATCCCTCTCATGCCAAACCAGGAGATACCTCACTCAATGGCCCACCTGACAGGGAAATACCCAGGCTACGAAAGCCAGCCCAACAGCGGTCTCGAGAAGAGATCCCTTTCCAGGACCCTCACTACCAAGGGCAGCAGCATATATATTACAACTCTACAACGGGCGGACCATGGACTGGGCACATGTACCAGATCCCCACTATGGATACCTTCCTCTTATCAAGCCAATATATGGATCCAAGCATGCAGTGGCAGGGATTCTAGTCGAACGACACACTTGGAAGGGAGTTGTATCGATTGATCGGCCCCTCGGGTCAAGTCGCAGCATCCCCTTTTAGCTTATTAATCATGGAGACTTGATGTCCCACCGATGTGAAACACTCGAAGGACTCCCCTTAATAGTGGAGATATAGACCCTCGTGAGTTCATACAGATCTTCTTTATCTGATGAACTCGAGAGACTTCAACAAATAGCTGACGTGTAGGCTAGTCGGGAGTTACCTCCAGGGAAAAGCCCAGGAATAGTTCAAAAAGCTGGGAAAGGGATCGCTGTACTCTTATAGATATTTTGATAGGGCATTGCTAAGCCAGTTTTTCAAAAAGAAGTGGTTCAGTAAAACCTTGATCGAACTCTACCAGAGTAAGTAAAGGTAATGTGAATTAACAGAATCATTCTACCATCGATATGTAGATGAAAGCCTCAGTGTTGTCAACTGCACAAAAGAGGAGGTGATCATATATACATGAACGCAGTGTCTAGCCTTGACCTGAATAAGAAACTGGTCTTGAAGAAACCAAAAACCTTGCAGCAACTGTAAAATATTGTAAAACAGTAGTAAAAAATTAAGGAAGCTACAAAGAGGAAATGAGAAGGAGATAGGTTGGAAAAAAGAGTTCTAAAGCCTCAGAGTCAAGGCGGAAAAGGGAAAGGTTTCAAGGATAGGCTTCAAAATTTATACCCCCTTAACCAAGTCCTGGGAGAAATACATTTTATCCACAAGAGACTGTTTAGGACGCCCCTTCCAGTAAGAACACACCTTTGAAGAGAACCTTGACCAAATTTTATAATTGTTATAGGGAACATGGCCACAACACAGATGAGTACCACAACCTCAAAAATGAAATTGAAAGGTGTGCAAGAGAAGGCTTACTTCTTGACTGTGTGGAAAGCTCAAGGGGAAAAGGTTCCTCGAAGGGAAAAGGAAGTCGTCACCGCTAGAAACCCTACAATAGAGGCTCCAATCAGGGTGTTCATGATAAAAAAAGAAACAAATAGGGAATGAGCTGAAACTCGACCAAGAGAAAATTATAGGCCTGAACTAAAGCAACGGGCAGATAGAAATTGGGAAGGTGCCAACAGAGTAATTAACTTCATCAATGGGGTGTTGAGTGACTAGTCCTCGAACACTATCATCAAGACCTAAGACCTATATATTTTCCCTATAGAACCATGCCAGAAATGGGTTTGACCCATGGAAGCTATAACCTTCTTAGAAATGAACCTGGTACCCAATTAATCACCCCATGCAGAACCAGCGGTTATCCATACAGCAATTGAGGATTTCTATTTCAAAAGTATTTTTTGTAGATGATACCAGCGAGGTAGAGGTAATATTTACTAATTTCTTTGACGAGCTTGGTCTGGGGCGTGATTGTTTAAGGAGAACCACCTCAACGTTATCTTGCTTTGCCGGGAAGACGGCGATCCCCTTGTGGGTAATAACCCTCCCAGTCTGAGTTGTTGATGGAGACAAAGAAGTAACAGTCGATTGCAGATTTTCCATTATTGATGACATATCCCCCCTATAATGTGATGTTAGAAAGGCATAAGATGTGTCAGACTCGAGCCATTTGGTCCCCCTATCACTTGACACTGAAATTTCCCACCAGGAAGGGGATAGCGGTTATCACAAAGGATCAGTCAACAACTCAAAGCTGCTTGGCAATAGTGCCAAAGTCAACACACAGACACTGAACCACTCCCTGTCCGATCATTGAGGACTGTAGCCGTAAGGAAGGGGATACCACCTGAATGAAAGGAAAGCTAAAGGACCTTCTCGATGACCTTTTAGATGTATTTTCATGGATCACATCCGATGTAATAGGAGTGCCCAAACAATTGATGGTCCACAAGTTGAATGTTGACCCGTCTCAAAAGCTCATCAAGCTGAAGAAAAGGTCATTTGAGGTGCCGAGAAAAACCTACCATTCTGTGAGGTGCTTAAAAAATCCAAGAAGTTTGAATGGACAGAGGAGTGCGAGCAAGCTTTCCGAGACATGAAAGAACGCTTGCAAAGTTTACCCACTCTGATGAAGTCGGAGAAGAGGAAAGACTTGTACCTGTACATATCGGCCTCCCCCTTAGAAACAAGCGTAGTTTTGTTAAAGGAGAAATAAAGGGCACATCAACCTATCTACTTCGTAAGTAGGCCCTTGCATAGGCCACAAACTCGGTAAATCGCACTTGAAAATTTAATACTAGCCCTAGTCCATGCGGCGAGGTGACTCCGACCATAATTTCAGAAGTATAATATTATCTTGCTTAATAGCCATCCAATAAGAAAGGTGCTCCTCAAGCCCAAAGCTTCGAGTCAAATGATGAAATAAGTCATCGAACCAGGTGAGCACGACATCCAATTCCATCCAAGAACAGTTATTAAGGGCCAAGCCTTAGCAGATTTCATTTTGGAAACCACAGAAATCATCGAAGTTGATGAGTTAAAAGAGTTCGAGGAAACGTGGCAACTCTATGTTGTTGGGTTATCATACTCGGAGGGCAGTGAAGCTGGCATACTGCTCACAATCCCCAAGGGAAAAGATTACCCCTATTCACTACACTTTGACTTTAGGGGAAAAATGATGCAGAATATGAGGGACTGGTCACGGACTCCCGACTAGCTAAAGAGCTGGGGATTCGAAGCCTGGAAGTTTTCAGTGATTCCCAGATTGTGGTCCAGCAAGTAAAGGGAGAATATGAGGCTAGAGAGATGATCTTGAATGCTACTTGGAGGTAGTGAATCCCCTCATCGAATATTTCTATCTCTTCACTCTAACACAAGTCCCTCGAGAAAGGAACCACAAGGTCGATGCCTTAAGTAAACTGGAGTCATCGGACCTGGACCTGCAGTCCCAGAGGCACTTGATGGTGGAAATTCTAAGCAAGCTTAGTTTCAATTAAGAAATGATAGTGATGATGTTGGAGGAGGAAAACTCATGGATAACGCCAATTATGAGCTACCTTCGAGATGGTACCCTCCCTGAAGGTGACATCGAAGCAAGGAAAATCAGATTGAAGGCTCCCTATTGATCATGAACTTAAGAGCCTTCAATCGTATTTTCCTTGCTTCGATGGAACCTTCATGAAGGGTACCGTATCGAAGGTAGCTCATAAATGGCGTTAGCCGTAAGTTTTCCTCCTACAACATCATCACTATCGTTTCTTCTTGGAAACTAAGCCTTCTTAGTATTTCCACCATCAAGTGCCTTTGGGACTGCAGGTCCAACTTCATGGGGGGCTACACATCAATCTGATCCACATAATCCCTTGAGAGTCTTGCGGATCAGGTAGTCAATTCCGCAGCCACTACTTTAATGTGTAGCCCCCCATGAAGCTGACTACCTGATCCGCTAGACTCACAAGGGATTATGAGGAAGCCACCAGAGGGCTCGATCGGTAGCCAAGAAACTCCTTCTAGCGGGATACTATTGGCCTAAGATGTTCAATGATGTGACCAGGCATATCCAAGCTTGCTAACAGTGTCAGAGGCACGCGCCGATCACTCATATTCCCCAAGAATAAATTATAAACATAAAATAGCTCCTAGGCATGAGACAAATGGGGAATCAATCTAGTGGGTCCCTTCTAGGAAGTTCCAGGCCACTTCCGATACTTGATTGTAGCCATGGATTACTTCACGAAGTGGATCAAGGCCAAAGCCTTAACCGGCATAAAATGGAATGTGGTGATTGGCTTTTGCTAGAATGATATCATCCGTCATTTGGGGATTCCCCGAACCATTATAACCGATAATGGCACCCAGTTTGTCAATGATCCATTCAAAATCCGGTGCAAAGAATACAAGATTCGACAAAAGGCCACCATCGTGTATAATTCCCAAGACAATGGGTGGGTGGAGGTTACAAACTGAACCATTTTCAACGGAATAAGGGCAAAGCTTGAAGGGGTAGGAGGAAATTGGACAGACGAATTGCCTAGCATGCTCTGGTCGTATCGAACGATGGAATCTTCTGCTATGGGTGAAACTCTTTATAGCTTGGTATACGGCTAGGAGGCGGTTATCCCAGTTAAGATTAGGCTACCCACCTTCAAAAGGTTTTCCATCAATAACAAAAACCAGGAGGTAAACAACGAACAACGCTGGCTGGGCTTGGATCTTCTTGAGGATAAGAGGGATAAGGTGTCCCTCCACGAAGCAAAGGTGAATGAAAGGGTTAAAAAGTTAGGAGGTCATCGCCGTACCTCTCAAAGATGTAATTTTTAAGCCCTAATTTCTTACTAACTACAATTAAGTAGCTAGTGGCAAGTCGGGATCATCCACAGAGACAGAAGATATTCTCAACTGTTTGCTGATAAAATGGTAAATACTACGCTAGATATATAAATATTCATATATATCAAAGCACATAAAAAGGGGGTTTTGGGTTTGGTTTTTCTAAGCTAACAATTTAAAGACAAGTTAACCTAACAAAGCATACAATAACTAAAATGAGATTAAGTATGAATTACGGAGTCTTGGGGGCAATTGACTTACACTTCCAAACCTTCTATCTAT
>JAULKM010129508.1:0-19661 GCA_032355605.1 Rubia tinctorum
GGTGTTTGTTGAGTGTTGGTGAGCTAGTAGCATATTGGGGATAAGTATTTTGGTGATTGATGTTTTGCTACACTTTTGTGACACTTTTGGCTACACTTTTGTGACACTTTTGGCTACACTTTTGCTACACTTTTTGTGCCAATTTGTGACACTTTCTGGAATTCGTAGCATAGTGTATATTTGTTCACTTTTGGAGTGTGTTCAGACTGCTAGATACATGATGGCTTCGACGAAAGGGGGTCGAACTGGAGCTAGTTTATCCCGAGGTATTGCTAGTTCATCCCGACCTCGTGCGGATAACCACATGGGGTTGACTGGGATTCGAGGTGAATATGCTCTACGGTGGAGAAACTTGGTGGCTCCCAACAGAACAATCCTTTCAACGAACTTTGCCAGCCGAGACACTTTGGAGAATAAATAGGGATTGTGGCAACGGGTTCAGCAACTGTTTAGGAAGGTTAGCTTGGAAAATTTTCTGGACCAGAGAGCTTTGTCCTACACCAAATTCACAATGAAGTACGGGAGGAGGGAAAATACATATCATTTCGGCTAAATGATTAGCCATATCACTTGAGTTATGAGGACTGAGCCGAAATTTTTGGATGGGAGCTTGGGAAGGGGGTTGGTGATTTTGACAATGCCCTTGGTTTCAGTGACACTACCTTTTGGCCAACAATCACCGGGAGAGCAAGAGGAAGTACTGACAAGGCCTCTATCATCGTCCACCCTGTTTTGCCCATTACCCATCGCCTACTGGCCATGGGGGTATTGTGTCAAGGTGAACTCACTCAGTGTTCCAGCACCTTTGTGAAGATTCTTTGGGCAATGACATCAACTGGACAAGGTCATCCGGACTGGGTAGGTTTGTTGGTAAACAACCGCATTGAGTTTTCCAACGTGGACAAGGGGAAGATCAGTATGGGTGATATGGTGACACTCATTGCCTACGACCTTTACATACAACCGTCGCGTGCGGACGAGTCCGTTTCAGGCCGAAATGACTGCCTCCTAGACATAGACAGGTTGCGCCACTACAAGATGTTGCATGAAGATCTCCATGGTGGTAATGACTATGTTCAGATGTACGGGGCGCAAAACATGTCATGTTTTTAAGACTTCCGCAGCCAGACAGGGTGGCAATTACAAAGGATACACCGATTCATGATCTTTTCATTCTGCCAGACATCGAGTACATCGCGACCTTTTGGAATTCGTTACAGGCGGGGAACCGCAATTTGCAATACCCGCCACCTGTCCAGCAACCATTGCGGCCTGAGCCACAGTCGAAAGATCCCACACCTGATACATCTTTCCCGCAACATTTTGACTATGACACCATACTCGCTAGCATTAATGAGAATGTCAGAGATATTCGCCAACAGGTGCATAGGATTGAGCAGACGTAGCATCAGATGCATGATCACTTCACCCGTGAGTTCGACATATTTGACCAGCAATTTGATGTGCTCGAGGATGGCTTGGAATCCATTATTCCTATGTTGCGATCTTCTCACATGGATGAAGACCCATCACTCGATGCAGATGCGAGACGAAGACACATGCAGGAAGAGCGGACTCGGAGGCATGCTCGCCGCCACGGAGGAGCGGGACCTTCATTGTCCTACTTGTGAGTACTTTCCTACTTTCCTTTATTCTACACTTGTGCTTTAATCGTTCATTTGCATTGTGGACAATGCTAGATTTTAAGTGTGGGGTTGGGAAATTAGTTAATCTCATTATTAGCATGAGCGTGATTTGATATTGTTTTTCTTTATTCCATTGTAATTAATAACTCATAAGGAGGTATTTTTGAAAAAAAATAAATAAAATAATATATCCGCTAAGTTGAAAACCAGAGAGGGCGACTTAGGCAAAAATTGGGGAGCCCGGATAGGTCGAAAACCCGAAAATGCGACCTATGCAAAAATGAGAGGCTTAAATCGTGTGAAAAAGATGAGGTGTGAGGTAAAAACAATTGAAGCTAGGATGAAAACCCGAAAGGGCTCTTAGGCAAAATAGGAGAAATTGAGAGAAATGAAAAAAAAATGAAGGCTCATTTTGCCAATTTGGGAACTTTTGGGTAGATTTAACTTCTTCTTTTTTACCTTACTTTTGGATGATGATCACCTTCCTCGGAAGAAATATTTGTTTTGGGAATTTTTTTTGGGTAGAACTGTTTTAGTCATAAATATGGGGATGAGTAGTCTCTCATGTTTAGGGTTAAAAATGATTCTCAAGGGAAAGGTTTCGAATATGTTATGGGGTAGAAATTTAGGAACCACCTTAGGCCTTGATCATTTTTACTTGAGAACAAGTAAAGGTCTAAGTATGGGGTGTTTGATGTGCTCAATTTATACCGTATTTTTAACACATTCGAAATCTAATTTTATAATAGATTAGGGACTTAATTGGAAAGAAATTGACATTTTATCAATTAAGGGTCCAGGATGAATTCATGTGCTTCATATCCTAATTCTTTAATTTATGAAGTGTTTTAGATCTTTTTAAAGTGGCCGGGTTTGGAAGAGATCAAGTGTTGAAGAAAAAATGAAGAAACCAGAAGACGGTAAGAAGAAGGCCAATTAAATTGGTAGAAGATGAAAAAGGGGCTGTCATTGCAGGCCGCAGACCTGACTTGTGGCCCGCAGCCCAATTTATTTCGCAAGAAGAAGAGTCCAGTGTCTCTTCTACTGGTCGCAGACCTAGCTTGCGGCCCGCAACGCAAGTCAACAGCAGCGGTCAAGATATGAAGTTCCATTGCGGGCCGCAGACCTATCTTGCGGCCCACAGAGACGGACTGGCCCGTCTCTTTTAAACCATTTTTCTGCCCTTTCTTTCCTCCATTCCATTCTTATCCGAAAATACCTCTTCCAAAACCCTAACAGTTTTTTTTATCTTTTCATCTTTTCTTCAATGTTTACCATGGATTTTTATGCTTTTGTTATGGGTTTAGCTAATCTAGGCTAAATATACTTTTGGGAACAATTTGTAAGCATTTTTAGTATGAATTTGTGAGATTTAATTTCTCCTATTTTGTGCTTTGATTATCAAACATATTTTGTATTTTCTTGTGTAATTAATGCATGATTTAGACTAGCATGATCAACTAGTTGATGATTGTGGGTTAATTATTTGCTAGGCTTTTTGGTCAAACCCGGGATACTTTGACTTTTTGTAGATGTGATTATCGTTAGTTGATGTTCGATTATAATTAGGTGTGATAACTAATTATGATTATTGATTGATAGAATTGCTTAGATTTAAAATGAATTTGAATGGGTTTGACTAATTATCAATGTGGCTCACTAATAACGATTAGCATGAAGGTCAATCCTCGTAGTCGTTATTAGTAGATATATTTGTGTTATCCCAATATTTCTCGCTTGTAGGATATTGTGTTAGTTGTATTGGTTCTCCATGTGTATTGCTATTCTCGAGGAAGTCTATAACGCCAATCGTCTAGGGTGACCCGAGGGTAAAGGATCGTGTGGCGCCAATCACCCACTCTAACTATAACCGAGGAGAGGCGAGAATTATTTTTACTCGAAAGGTGTTGATGAGTTCTCCACAATATGTGATTAATGCATAAAAATAGGATAATTATTCGATGATCAAATGATGACTAGAAATGCAAACCAATTACGCCCAATACTCGTTATAATATTTTTTCCGCCTTTCGTGCTTGTGTGATTGTATTTGCATCGTTCTCTATAGTTATTTGTTAATTTAGTAGTTTAAAGTAAGCGTAGTGTATTCAAAAATCAAAACCCCCCACTTTGTTACCACACACGTAGAGTGACCTCTTCAACTGCTTTTTAACTACGTTTAACACTCGATAAAACTCCTTTTTTCTCGTGGACAACCCCGACTTGCTACTATCTACTTTCTAGTAGTTAGCCACAATTAGGGTATATAAATACTATTTTTGAGAGGCACGACGATGACCTCCCAAAACGAATACACCATGCGGGATGACAAGGAACGTCATTAGCCATGTCTGATACTATATGTATAACAATGTCATAAAATTATGAATCCATATGCTTGATCAGCATATCAGGTACGATGGTACCAAATTCCAGTTTTCAATTCAAATTTATGTTACAGAAAAAAGGAAAACTGCACAAAAGCAAATCTTGAATTAAACCGAATTCTATATATGCTACGAAAAAAAGACACAATTAGCAATCATGAATATAAAATCGGATAAATTAAAGAAACACACGTTATTCGCACAAAAAATGTCAAAGTGGTTAATAAATAATATAAAAGAGTCAAATTCTAAAATAATCCTATGTTTTGTATTAATGTGCACAAATAACCCCCACGCTTGAATATCAATCTGAGAAGATTGTATGTTCTGCTGACCGAGTCGTACCCAAGATCAAAGGTGATGGAAGGGATTTCGGTATCATCATAGCTTCTGTAGTAAACAAATTGTAGATAGTGAACTGGATTATTTCTGAACTAAAATGCATATCTCTTTAGCCAATACATAAGAGACCGTTGACCAATTGTCTCCACATCATAGAAATCCATTGTTGGTAGTTAAACTAGCCGCATAAGCCTTTCACTGTGCTCTGTTTGCTGACAGAGAGGGGAGTAATAGAAACTGTGGTGGAAACTACTCTCTCCAATGATTCTTTCCAATGAGTTCAACACCAGGCACCGTTGACGAGTTCAGTAGGTCTCTGAAAATTCTTGGCTCTCGATTATTGAATGCAAAGACTTGCATACACATTTTCTTTGTACCACTTACTTTCCCAGGAGTCTTGTGAAAATATCAATCACAAACTCGTCTAGTAGCATCATCACGATAGATATTGTATTGTGAACTAGCGGTATTTTGACCATCTATAGGAACTAGCGGTATTGTGAACTAGCGGTATGTTTACGCCGGGTATAAAAGAAATATTCGACAAAAACAAAGGATTTACTTTCAAAGAATAAAAGGTAAATTCGGCACTTTCGCAAAAACATAGATTCCTTTCGTATTTATCCCTAATTGAAAACATAAATTTAATTTATAAAATCTATATTAAAAAGCTAAAATTATTTTAATTTTATCGACATTGAGAAATTAAAACTAAAATATTAAGTTTGTGGGCTTGATTACCATTCGACGACGTGGTGCAAAGCGAGCAAACTGTGCGGCAGTAGTGAGAATCTATTAGCGTATATAGTTTTAGATGGCAAGTATATATCCTACGACTTTTTATGAAGGATTTAGACAAGGTTAGCGGTTACTCATAGGGGTTGGCGGCTTTGGTGTTTTTATATCGCCAGATGGGGAAGGAGAGTAGGATTAACTACGCACAAATCAACAGATGTCTTTCGTTGCTGCAAGGGTGGACATTCGAGTACTTCCCAATGTTCCCTCATCAAGTTAACTTGCAAAGTCTATGTATACAATTCTCTCAATGAATGAAAAAAACACAAAATTTATTATTATTTCTCTTGTTAGATTTACATAATCAAACAATCGTGTAATAGCTGTGCAAATTGAAAAAAACTGTGATGTTTGGCCTCGAGGCACCATTGACGATTTCAGTAGGTCTCTGAAAATGCTTGGGTCTCTGTTATTGAATGTAAAGACTTGCATACACGTCTGCAGTGTCCCACTTCCTTTCCCCGGAGCCTTGTAAAAAAATTAATCACCAACTCTTCTGGTAGGATCATCATGGTAGATCTTGTGTTGTGAACTAAGGGTATTTTGGCATGTCTAGGATGGTCAACACCGGACACGCCAACTGTCATCTGGTCAACATGTAGACCAACGCCACTGATCGCAGGAGGGTATATCTCGAGATAACTGATGGAACCAAAAGAAGTCTAACCAAGCAATTAGGCTCTATGCAGACCTCGAAGGGTTTCGGTTATTCATTAGGGTTTCGGGATCCCAGGGCAGGTAGTACAGGTATAGGCAGTACAATAATACAGTTCATGTTATGGGCAATAAAGTACCCCCATAATAACAGGTAAACAACCAAGAACAATTTAGTGCCGAATATATAGGTTTATAAGAATAAAACATTGCCAAGAAAGAGCGCATTGTTAGTAAACTGTCGAAGATGACTTGATGGCTTTCTCCTCCCCCTCTTTCCACCTCCAATTTCTACGTAACCTTGTTCAGCCCACACCTCCACTCTAAGGTTCACGACTTCACCATCTCTTTCAAGTAAGAGATGCGTCTTCTTAGATACATGTGCACAAGTCGCATGAGCTCGTCCGTGCTCTTAGGGAAGAGTTTTTGATACGGAATCTTTAACAAATAACATGAGATCACACATACAGTGGAAAAACCCCACATAAAATTCAGACTGCTCAACAAGAAACCCTTTAATTCCTTGGAAAAATCCTCCCCACTAATTCCTTCTTCTCAATTTTGCACAAAATCCACATCGTGTCTCTTAAGCATCCTGATCGATGTGGGATCAAAACGGTTTTTCTAAAAGTCGAAGTCTTTCAAATTGAAATCCCACACCATCGTGGTTGATTCCTTGTGGTTATCGCCCACCGATAGGCCCAGCTGGATGAGATTCAGATTGTTGACGTTCTTTTGCATTTTTTCATAGTTTTCTTGAGCACTTATTTCGAAGTACGACTTCAGCGATTTGAACACCGTACCCGGAAACTCAGTATCCACCGTAATGTATGAACACTCGTTCGAGTGCAACACCTTCACTATTTCCTGAAACTCCGCCTTCAAATTTCTTACCCTTTAAAATATAATTTAATATATTTACTATTACAAATAATATAAATTTAATTTATAACATCTATATAAAATAACTAAAACTAATATATAACATTATTTAATATATTAAAACTAGATAATATGTGTGTTAGCTTGATTACCAATTCGATGGCGGTGCTGCAATGTGAACCGTGCGGCGGCGGTGCAAAGCAAAAACATCATGCGGTGCCGGTGCAAAGCGAACTAAACGTGCAGTGCGGTTGCGAACATCAACGAGAAGAATTAGTTTTTTTTGTCTCTCTTCTCAACTTTCTTCATTTGTAATTTTTAGAATCTAAACATAGGGGATACGTTTTGGGTCAAATGATGCATGTTAGAGATAAAAAATTATAAAATATAAGAAGAAGAAAAGCAACATTTTTCAATTTGAGTACACCGAACTTGAGTACGCCGAGTATAACAGAACAATTCAACGAAAACCTAGGTCTTAGTATAGAAGAATATAGGGTTATTTCGGTACTTAATGAACAACTTAGGGTTATGTTTTTATTTATCCCTAATCCTATTCTAAAATATTTCCAATTCAAGGGATTTGCTTCTTGCCCAAAAGTAAATTTGAAGGATAAAATTATTCATATTAATTTTTTACTAAAACATTATTACTTGACCTATAAAATATAATTTTATACTATAAATAATATACATTTAAATGATAACAACTATATTAAATAACTAAAATTAATATGAAATTTTAACATTCTGTAAGAAATCAAAACTAGAATAATAAGTGTGTTGGCTTGATTACGAATCCGAAAGTACGGTGCAAATAGAGCAAACCGTGCGATGGGAGTGCAAAGAGAACAAATATTGTTGTGGTGGTGCAAAGCGAACAAAACGTTCATCGTCGACAATAATTAATTTCTTTATCTTTATTCTAATCCTTCTTCAATTGTACTTTTTTAGAATATAAACATAGGGTATTCATTTTAGGTCATATGATTCATGTTATACATCATAAAGTAAAAAAAATAAAAAAGAAAAAGAAAAAAAGAAACGTTTTTCAGTTTGATTACCTATTGCAGCTGAATACAAATTCAAAACTTGGTCCATATCAGCCACCGCTAACTTTCATAGTTATCCATGGTACATGCAGACGCATAAAACCACGTGTTCCTATCAACAAATTAAGGGATTAAAATGACTCCACTCTCTAATCTATAGGATTAAAGTAGTATGCTTGATTGGCATATGAGGTATGATGATACCAAATTATAATTTTCAATTCTTTTCTTTGCACAGAAAAACAAAATAATGTATTAACTCTTATCAAGAGTTACACAAATATCTATACATGTTATGAAAAATGTGCAGTTATCGAATATGAAGATTAAATCAGATAAATTAAAGAAAGTCACGCTAAACGCAAAAAAAAGACTAACTAGTAAATATTGCAAATAGTTCCAATACAAGGTATTTTCTTCTTCTAATACCAAATATAAAATGGAAGGAAAATATTGTTCATATTAATTTTTTACTAAAACTTTACTTCATACCATATAAAATATAATATATTATACTTAATATTATAAATAACTAGGTGACGATGATCATGAAGATAATTCATCTTCCATCAGCTTATGGAAGCTGTGCAATAGATAGTTCCAAAACATCCACATTTACGCTGCAAGTGTCAAATGCCAATGTTGTAAAGAATCAAATACAACCAAGAAACAGTGCAATATGACTAAACTATCAGAGCCAGCTTGATGGCTTTCTCCTCCCGCTCTTTCCACCCCCATATTCTGTGCCACATTGTTCAACCTGCACCTCCACTCAAAGGGTCGCGACTTCACTATCTCTTTCAAGTAAGGGAGGTGTCTTCTAAGTTACATTTACACTTGTCGCATAAGCTTTTTTGTGCTCTCAGGTAGGGGTTTTTGGGACAGAATCTTTATCAGATACCCGAGATCATACATACTGTGGAAAAACATCCACGTCAAATTAAGACTGCTCAACTGGAAACCATTAAATTCCTGGGCAAAATCCTCCCCAAAAATTCCTTATTCATGATTTCGCACGTAATTAACACCGTGGCTTTTTATCAACTTCATCGATGTGGGGTCAAAGTGGTCTTTCTAAAATTCAAAGTCTTTGATTTGAAATTCCACATCTTCGTTGTTGATTCCTTGTGTTATCACCCACGGAGAGGCCCAACTCGATGAGATTGAAATTGTTGAAGTTCTCTTGAATATTGTCATAGATTTCTTGAGCGCTCATTTCGAAGTATGCCTTCAGTGATTTGAACACTTCCGGAAACTCATTATCCACCGGAATATACGAACACTTGTTCCTGTGCAACACCTTCACCATTTATTGAAATTATTCCTTCAAAGTTATTACCCGTTATTACTTACCCTTTAAAATATAATTTAAAATATTTAGTATTATAAATAATATAATATAATTTATAACATCTATATTGAATAAGTAAAACTAATATATAATTTTAACATTCATAAATAAATTAAAACTAGATAATACATGTGTTGGCATGATTACCAATTCGGCGGTGGTGGTGCGAAGTGAATCGTACAGTGGTGGAGCAAAGTGAAAAAATCGTGCCATGGTGGTGCAAAGCTACAAAAGCATGTAGGGAGGTTGCGAACATCGACGACTATTTTATCTTTCTTCTAATCCTTCTTCAATTGTTCTTGTTAGCATCTAAACATGGGGGATTCTCTTTAGGTTATATGATTCATGTTTGTCATTGAAAAGTATAAGTTCTTAAAAAAGAAATGATTTTTCAATTTGAGTACCTCGTGCAACCGAACAACAATTAAAAACGTGGAGGTTCTTTCATATGCTCGGGAAAATTCTTCACCTCTAGGGGTTCGAGTTGCCTACTTTGACAAAGTTGCGAGATCAGCAAATTCATTTAAGTGCCAGAGCATAAACAATGAGGAATCATTTTCTGATACCAGCTACTAGCTTATGCATACTCTCTCAATGCACGCCTTCTATTAGGAAAACCAGCAAGGATCCTAACGGTAGTCTTGAGTGCATATTTGAATTTAATTTAAGAGCCTTACCTCTTTGCTTTTTCATTAATCGAAGAGCCTGACCTTTTAACTCCCCTGTGGCATGTCTCAGTCACCTTTAGTTTGAAGATGTGTCTTCCAAGGTACATTAAGAAATTATAGCATTCTGTAAAAACATCTAACTGATAACATCTGTGTTAAATAACTAAAATTAATATAAAATTTCAGCATTCCGTAAGAAATTCTAACTGAAATGATAAGTGTGTTAGCTTGATTACGAATCAGACATCATCGTGGAAAGCGTGAAAACGATGCTACAATTGTGCGAAGCCAAAAGATTGTGCGGTTGCGGGGCAAAGCGAAGAAAACGTGCAATGCGGCTGGGAGCATCAAAGACAAGAATTAGTTTCTTTATTTTTCTTTCAATCCTTCTTTTATATAATTGCACTTGTTAGCATCTGTAGATAGGGTTTTTTTAGATAATATAATTCATGTTAGACCTCGAAAAGTTTTTTAATTTTTTTAAAGAGAAATATTTTTAATTAAAGTACCTATTTCAATTAAACAACAATTCATAATTGGGCTCATATATAAAAGCCACCCATAACTGTCATAAATATTAGGGGTACAGGCGGACAAGAAAACAATGTTTGCCAATCAACAAAGTTAGGGATTTAAATGGTTCCACTCCCTAATATAAAGGATTAAAGTATTTGTAAACCCATATGAATGATGGAATATGATGTATGATGATACCAAATTCTAATTTTCAATTCAGTTCTATGTGCAGAAAAAATGAATACAATATTAAATCATATCAAGAAATAAATCAAATTCTATAGTTGCTACAAAAAAATGTACACTTGCCAAATATGAAGATAAAATCGGACGAATTAAAGAAAATCATGTTAATCGCACACCAAATGACTAACTAGTAAATACATAACAATTGCAAATAATTCCAACGCAAAGCATTTGCTACTTTTTATACCAAATATAAAATGGAAAGACAAACTTGTTCATATTATTTTAAAAAATTATATTTAATACAATGTAAAATTTAATTTATTATACTTAATATTATGAATAACTAGTTGATGAGGATCGTGAAGATAATTCCACTTGAGCTACATCGACTTATGGAAGTTGCGCTGTTGATAGTTCCAAAACACACCCATTTACGTTGCTAGTGGCAGATTATTATGTTGTAAAGAATCAAACACAGCCAAGAAAGAGCGCAGTGTTAGTAAGCTGTCGAAGATTGCTTGATGGCTTTCTCCTCCCTCTCTTTGAACCTCTAGATTCTTCGCCTCCTTGTTCATCCCACACCTGCACTCAAAGGTTCACGACTTCACCATATCTTTCAAGATAGAGATGTGTCTTGCAAGGTATATTCCCATCAGTCGCATGAGTTCGTCCCCCGTCTTAGGGAGGGGTTTTTGGGACCGAATCTTTAACAAATAACTTGAGATAATGCATACAGTAGAAAAAAACCCACGCCAAGTTAAGAGAGCTCAACAAGAAACCCTTGAATTCCTTGTCAAAATCCTCCCCACAAATTCCTTCTTCCCAATTTTGTACGTAATCCATGCCGTGGCTCTTTAGCATCTTGATCGATGTGGGGTCGCATCAGTTTTTATAAAAGTCAAAGTCTTTGAAATTGAAATCACACACCACCGTGGTTGATTCCTTGTGGTTATCGCCCAGGAGAGACCCAGCTAGATAAGATTCAGATTTTGATGTTCTCTTGCATATTTTTGTAGTTTTTCTTAAGCTCTAATTTCGAAGTACGACTTTGGCAATTTGAACACCATACCCAAAAACTAAGTATCCACCGCAATGTACGGACACTCATTCCTGTGCAACACCTTCTCCATCTCCTGAAATTTTGCCTTTAAATTTCTTACCTTTTACATATAAAAATATATATTTTGTATTACAAATAATATAAATTTAATTTACAACATCTATATAAAATAAGTAAAAATAATATATAATTTTAACATTATTTAATCAATTAAAACTACATAATAAGTGTGTTGGCTTGATTACTAATTCAACAGAGATGGTGCAAAGCAAACTGTACGGCTGCGGTGCAAAGCGAACAAAACGTGCAGTGCGACTGCGAACATCAACGATAAGAATTAGTTTTTTTGATCTTTCTTCTAATATTTCTTCAATTGTAATTGTTAGCATCTAAACATAGGGGATTATTTTTGGGTCAAATGATGCATGTTAGACATCGTTTATTTTTTAAAAAGAAGAAGAAAAGCAACGTTTTTCAATTTGAGTACACCGGTCATGAGTACACCAGGTATAACAGAACCTTTTCAACGAAAACATAGGGCTTCATATAGAAGAGTATAGGGTTATTTCAGTACACACACAACAACATAGGGTTAATTTTTGTTTTTACTCCTAATCCTAATATAAAATATTTCCAATGGAAGGGATTTGCTTCTTGTAATACCCAAAAATAAATTTGAAGGACAAAAGTGTTCATATTAATTTTTTACTAAAACATTATTACTTACCCCATAAAATATAATAATATATTATAAATAAAATAAATATAATAACAACTATATTAAATAAGTAAAATTAATATAAAATTTTAGCATTCCGTAAAAACTAAAACTAAAATAATAAGTGTGTTGGCTTGATTACAAATCCGACAGTACAGAGCAAAGCGAGCAAATCGTGTGGTGGGAGTGTGAAGCGCACAAATCTTGTGGTGGTGGTGCAAAGCAAACAAAACTTGCGTTGCGGCTGCAGTCATCGTCGACAAGAATTAATTTCTTTATCTTTCTTCAATTCTTTCTTCAATAGTACTTGTTAGAATATAAACATAGGGGATTGATTTTGGATCATATGATTCATGTAAGACATCGAATAGAAAAAAAACCTTTTTTGATTTAAGTACTTATTGTAGCTGAACAACAATTCAAAACTAGGTCCATTTAACTTTCATAAATATCAAGGGTACATGAAGATACAAAAAATCACGTTTGCCAATCAACAAAGAAAGGGATTAAAATGGCTCCACTCCCTATTCTAAAGGATTAATATAGTTATAAACCCATATGCTTGGTTGGTATGATTATACCAAATTCTAATTTTACATTATGTTCTATGCACAAAAAAAAATTGATTACTCTATTAACGCATATCAAGAATTAAATAAAATTCAATACATGCTACGAAAAATGTACAGTTACCGAATATGAAGATTACATTAGATAAATTGAAGAAAATCACGTTAATCGCACAAAAACTGAGTAACTAGTAAATATATAATAGTTGAAAATAGTTCCAATGCAAGGCATTTGATTCTTTTAAGACCAAATATAAAATGGAAGGAAAAACTTGTTCATATTAATTTTTGACTAAAACTTTATTTCACACCATGTAAAATATAATTTATTAAACTTAATATTATAAATAACTAGGTGACGAAGATAATGAGGATACTTCCTCTTAAGCTGCACCAACTTTTTGAAGCTGTGCAACTGATAGTTCCAAAACTTCAACATTTGTGCAGCCAGTGTTGAATGCATATGTTGTCAAGAATCAAAAGCCGCCAAGAAACAGAGCAATATGACTAAACTGTCGGAGCCAGCTTGATGGCTTTCTCCTCCCGTTCTTTCCACCTTCAGATTCTACACCACCCCGCACCTCCACTCAAAGGTTCGTGACTTCACCACCTCTTTCAAGTCAAAGAGGTGTCTTCCAAGGGTCGTGACTTCACCACCTCTTTCAAGTCGTATTAGCTTGTTTGTGCTCTCAGGTAGGGGTTTTTGGGGTGGAAACTTTTTCAGATTCCGAGATCATATATACGGTGCAAAAACAACACATTAAATTTAGACTGCTCAAATGGAAACAATTAAATTCCTTGGAAAAATCATCCCCAAAAATTCCTTCTTCCTAATTTCGCACATAATCCACATCGTGGCTCTTTAGACACCGATTGACATGGGGTCGCAGTGGTCTTTCTAAAAGTTAAAGTTTTTTATATTGAAATTTCACACCTTCGTCGTTGATTCCTTGTGGTTATCACACACATAGAGGCCGAATTGGATGAGATTAAGATTGTTACCGTTCTCTTGCATATTTTCATAGTTTTCTTGAACGTTCATTTCAAAGTACGACTTCGGTGATTTGAACACCGTACCCGGAAACTCAGTATCCACCGCTATGTACAAACATTTGTTCCTGTGCAACACCTTCACCATTTCTTGAAATTCTTCCTTCAAAATTCTTACCCTTTATTACTTACCCCATAAAATATAATTTAAAATATTTAGTATTATAATTAATATAAATTTAATTTATAACATCTATATTAAATAACTAAAAATAATATATAAATTTAACATTCTTTAATAAATTAAAAATAGATAATAAATGTCTTGGCTTGATTACCAATTTGATGGCGGTGGTGCGAAGTGAACCGTACGACAGTGGAGGTAAGTGAACAAATCGTGTGATGGAATTGCAAAGCAAACAAAACGTGCAGTGTGGCTGCAAACATCAACGACGAGAATTAGTATTTTATCTTTCTTTTAATCCTTCTTTGATTGTACTTATTCACATCTAGGGGATTCTTTTTAGGTAATATGATTCATGTTAAAAATCGAAAAGTATAAGTTTTTATTTAAAATGAAATAAATTTTCAATTTAAGTACCTAGTGCAACTGAAGAACAATTCAAAACATGGAGGTTCTTTCACATGCTCGGGAAACTTCTTCACTTCTATGCGTTCGAGTTGCCTTCTTGGAGAAAGTCACTAGATCAAAAAATTCATTTAAGCACCGGAGCATAAACAATGAGGACTCGTTTCTTATACCGGCTACTAACTTATATAGATTCTCCCAACGTGTACTCTCTATCAGGAAAACCGGCAAGGATCCTAACAGTAGCCTCTGTATATTTAAATTTTATTTCCTTACCTATTTGATTTTTCATTAACCGGAGAGCCTGACCTTAGGACTCCCCCGTGGCATGTCTTAGTCACCTTCAGTTCGAAGATGTGGCTTCCAAGATATATTAAGAAATTATAGCATTCTTTAAGAAAATACATTTGATAGCATCTATGTTAAATAACTAAAATTAATATAAAATTTTAGCATTCCTTAGGAAATTATAACTGAAATGATAAGTGTGTTGGATTTCATACAAATTCGACGCTACCTTGAAAAGTGAAAAAACCGTGCAGGTGAGAAGCCAACAAATTGTGCGGTGGCCGGGCAAAACAAGCAAAACGTGTGATGTGGCTGTGAGCATCGATGACAAGAATTAGTTTCTGTATCTTTCTTCTAATTTGTCTTTATATAATTGTACTTGTTAGCATCTAAAGATAGGTATTTTGTTTAGGTCATATGATTTATGTTAGACAACAAAAATTTAAAATAAAAAAGAAACATTTTTCAGTTTGAGTACCCATTTCAGTTGAACAACAATTTAAAACTAGGCATATATAAGCCACAACTAACTCTCATAAATATTTGGGGTGCAGGCAGACGCAGAAAAACCACGTTAACCAATCAACAAATGGATTAAAATGGCTCCGCTCCTAATCTAAAGGATTAAAGTAGTTATAACCCTTATGCATGATTGGCATATGAGTTATGATGATACCAAATTCTAATTTTCATTCAGTTCCATGCACAAAAAAACTGAATACTGTATTAAATCATATCAAGAATTAAATAAAATTCTATATATGCTATGAAAAATGTATTGTTGCCAAATATGAAGATGAAATTGGATAAATTAAAGAAATCACGTTAATCGCACAACAAATGACTAACTAAAACAGTTTCAAATAGTTCCAATGTAAGACATTTGCTCTTCTAATACCAAAGATAAAATGGAGGACAAACTTGTTCATATTAATTTTTTACTAAAACTTTATTTAATACCATGTAATATATAATTTATTATACTTAATATTATAAATAACTAGAGGGAGAGGATCATGGAGATACATCCTCTTGAGCTGCATCATCCTATGGAAGTTGTGCAATTGATAGTTCCAAAACTTCCACATTTGCGCTGCCAATGCCGAATGTCTATGTTGTAAAGAATTAAACACCGCAAAGAAACAGTACAATGTGACTAAATAGTTGGAGCCAGCTTGATGGCTTTGTCCTCCCGCTCTTTCCACCACCAGATTCTACGCCACCTTGTTCAACCTACACCTCCACTCAATGGGTTGCGACTTCATCATCTCCTTAAAGTCAGAGATGTGTATTCCAAGGTACATTTGCACGAGTCGCATGAGCTCGTCCGCGCTCTCAGGTAGGTTTTTTGTGAAAGAATATTTATTTGATACCTAGATCATACATACAGTGGAAAAACATCCACATTAAATTCAGACAGCTCATATGAAACCCTTAAATTCCGTGGAAAAATCCTCCCAAAAAATTCCTTCTTCCAGATTTCACACGTAATCCACACCATGGCTCTTTAGCCAACCAGATCAATGTGGGGGCCGCAGTGGTCTTTCTAAAAGTCAAAATCTTTGATATTGAACTCCCAAACCCTTGTCATTGATTCCTTGTGGTTATCACCCATGTAGAGGGCAAAATGAATGAGATTCAGATTGTTGACGTTCTCTTGCATATTGTCATAATTTTCTTGAGTGCTTATTCCGAAGTACAACTTTGGCAATTTGAACATCGTACCCGGAAACTTAGTATCCACCGCAGTGTACGAACACTCGTTCCTATGCAACACTTCACCGTTTCTTTAAATTTTGCATTTAAATTTCTTACAATTTATTACTTACCCTGTAAAATATAAATTAAAATAATATAATTAATGTGTTGGCTTAATTAACAATTTTACGGAGGTGGTGAGAAGTGAACCGTGCAGCAGTATTGCAAAGATAACAAATTATGTGGTGCTGGTGCAAAGCGAATAAAATGTGCAGTGTGTTTGCGAACATTGTCTAAAAGAATTAGTTTTTTTAATCTTTCTTCTAGTCCTTCTACAATTTTACTTGTTAGCATCTAAACATAGGGGATTATTTTTAGGTTATTTGATTCATGTTAGACATAGAAAATTATAAGTTTTTTTAATATAAGAAACAATTTTTTCAATTCAAGTACCTATTGAAACTGAACAACAATTAAAAATGTAATGTTTCTTTCATAAGCTCAGGAAAATTCTTTACCTCTAGGAGTTTGAGTTTCATACTTGGACAAAGTAGCGAGATTAGTAAATTCATTTAATCTCCGGAGTATGAACAATGAGGACACATTTCTGATACCGGCTACTAGCATATACAGGTTCTCTCAATGCGTGCCCTCTGTAAGGAAAACCAGAAAGGATCCTAACTGTAGCCTTAACTGCATATTTGAATTTTATTTAAGAGACTTACCTCTTTGCTTTTTCATTAGTTGGAAAGTTTGACCATTGAACTCCCCTGTGGCATGTCTTAGTCACCTTCAGTTCAAAGATGTGTCTTCCAAGGTATATTAAGAAATTATAGCATTTTTAAGAACATCTAGTTGATAACACCTGTGTTAAATAACTAAATTTAATATTAATTTTAGCATTATTTAGGAAATTATAACTGAAATGATAAATGTGCCGGCTTGATTACGAATATGATGGCATCTTGCAAAGCGAGAAAACTGTGTTGCAGTTGTGCAAAGAAAAACAATTGTGCGGTGAAGGGGGAAAATGAAAAAAAATGTGCGATGTGGCTACGAGAATCAATGACAATAATTAGTTTCTATATCTTTCTTCTAATCCTTCTTTATAAAATTGTTCTGGTTAGCATCTAAACATAGGGGATTGTTTTTAGGTCATATGACTCATCCGGACCCATTGTTACCCCAAGCTATCTAGGTTTCCCTCCACGGGGGTACCAATAGTGCAACAACATGTAAGTATACTTCGGTGTGTGCTAACTCAGTATGACAATCATGCAATTCACAAGAATATGAAGAACAAGCCAACATAATAATCACAAAACAAATAGAAATAGGTATATCTAAGAAATCTCACAAAACAAGCATTAATACATGAGTATAAATATAATCCCCAAGTTAATTAACTACTCCCTAAGCATTGAACCCAAGTATTTCATTGGATTCAACACTTTTGGACAAAATAAAAATAAAGAGAAGAAAGGAAAAGAACCTGGAGAGAAGTAAGAGTATTTTCTCTCTTTGGCCTACTCTTGAAGATGAAAAATGAGCATAAACTTAAACCCCAGTAGACATAGGTCCATACACACACATATTCGTAGTTGTGAATTGGGACTTGAAATAGGCCCAAAATGGTCAAAAACACTTGAGCCGCAATTTGCGTGCCCAGTGGCGAACAACACGGTCCGCGCAGGTCCGTGTTAAATGGTTTGTGTGCCCCGGAAAGCCACTTAGAACAGGTATGCTCGGATGATTTTTTCCTCGTGCACGCACAATGCCGCTCGGTTGGCTAGCTGATTTGTTTGCTCTGCTATGGATGAACCGCTGATCTGATTTGAGAGTTCTTGTAGTTGATTTTATAGTGATAGAGAAGAAAAATAGAAGGATTGCACTCAAAATCCGCACCAAACGTCTAAGAGTTGGGTGCACTATATTTGTGTTCTTGCTCTCCCTCCCTTGCGGTCGTCGGGTGATGGAGGGCCAGAATGCACACACATCAAAACCATCAGCAGGCTCACTGTACCCCCTAACTCTCGTGTAGAACTTCTACCTAAATACCTAATTTATCTCACGATGGTTCATAGCGCGGGCCACATCCCTCAATTGAAATCTAGATATCTTCTCTCCCTCCCCATTGGTGTCCCTCAAGATATTGGAAAGGATTTCTATGGTATTCCTAGTGTAGGTGGGGGCTTCCACCTTAGTTAAGTCAATAAGCCAAATCTACTGCAAGAGCACCTGGTTTGTAGAGCTCGAGGTCCTTGAGGTTCCTCCCATCTACAAACTTTGTTTCTTGGATTGGATGTCTAATATAATGATCCCACCTTTCTTGGTGCTCTTGGCGGAGTGTGGCCAGCCCCATAAAAAAGGCACACTAGCTTCCCCTCTATTTCTAAGATACATGATGACATACAGTAACGAACAACACCAAAAATAATTACCAATTAAAAGTAAAACGTCCTAACAAATACCCCCTCTTGAAATATTCTCTCATACACCCTCAAAATCTAAGAATACAAAATACCCAAGAAACTCCAATTTCTTCAAATAACCAAGCATGGTCAAATACCTCAAAGTGATGATTGAGCCAAAATTATTGCTTGATAAGTATGCGGAACTCCTCCTAGATCCTCTTGAGGCAGACTCCTAGATCCTATTTACCTCTAGGCCTTTGAATAGCCTAGGATTTGCACCTTTATGCATGTGTTAGCCGATGCATTTGACACATTTATTATCATCTTTTGTTTTTGTTAATTACTAGTTTTAGTTAGATTTACATGACAAAGGATTTTGACGGCCATTTTTGGTTTTTTGTCTAAATCCCTAGTTTTGTAAACTTAATTGAAGCTAATGGACACTTTGTATTCATGGGCACCTAAATATTAGGTTTCTAGTGAGTACTTTTTCATTATCTTTTTGTAGAAGGCCATCTACGAGAACGGTAGAACATATTTGAAGGCCATTCGCAATTATGGTAGAAGATATTGAAAGCCATTGACAAGGATGGTAGTAGATTGAAGGCCATGGACTCCAAATCATGGTAGTAGATGGAATTGAGTCCGGAAAAGGTGGATTCAAAGTTCAAGAAGGCCAAGAAAGAAGCAGAGGAATCGTTGTCCGAGAGTTACACGGACTTCTGGGAAATATTTGAGAAGAATCGTCCCTTGAGAGTGGAACTATTAGATTCTTATTCTTGAACACTATAAAATTGACTACAAGAACTTTCAAATCTGATCAGCGGTTTATCTGTAGTGAAGTAAACAAATC
>JAULKM010129518.1:0-19661 GCA_032355605.1 Rubia tinctorum
TAGAGAAACCTTGTAAGTGTACCCTGCGGGCTAGACACTTATAAGTCGAGTTGAGTGTACCCTGCGGGCTAGACGCTACGATTTGTGCATTTATTTGAGTTGGGTGAGATCCTAAAATAAATAAAGATATGATTTTCCGCAATCCAGAGTCTTCGCTAGGTGATTCATATCAATATTACTCGTGACAGAGTGGGTAGGAAGTTGTAGCTATCTTATAAGAAGTATTTTGAGAAGCTGCTTCGAAGATTTTGAATGGATGGTGCTAAACTTGTGAGTAAACCTTTGGCTTCTCATTTTAAAATTGATAGCAAGTCTTCTGATGATGATGAAAGGAAATATGATATGAATAATATTTCCTATGCCTTGGCTATTGGTAGCTTGATGTTTGCTATGGTGTGTACAAGGTCTGATTTAGCTCATGTATTAGGTGTGATCAGTCGTTACCTTTCTAATCTCAAGGTGGTGCATTAGGATGATGTGAAGTGGATTTTGAGATATCTTCGTGGTACTACAAATTTATCGCTTTGTTTTGGAAGCAGGGAGCCTATTCTTGTTTTCTACTGTGATTCCGATTTGGTGGGTGAACGTATAAATCTACTTCAGGTTATTTGACTACCTTTGCAGGGGGAGCTATGAGTTGGCAATCAAGATTTCAAAACTGCATTGCCTTGTCTACCACTGAATCTGAGTATGTTGCAGCTGTTGAAGCGAGCAAAAAGCTTGTGTGGATGGAGAGATTTCTTCGTGAACTCTATTGTAAGCAAGGGAGGTTGGTCTAGTTATGTGATAGTCAAAGTGCAAATTCATCTAGGTAAGCATCTTACATCTCATGGTAGGACAAAGCATATTGATGTTCGGTATCATTGGATACGAGATGCTTTAGAGTCTAAGGTGTTTGAACTTGAGAAGGTTCACACAGATGCAAATGGTTTAAACATGTTGACTAAGGTGTTAACGAGAGGCAAGTTTGAAGTTTGCAAAGATATTTCAGGTTCGGCAATTTCCTCCACATAGTCGGAAAGAGGGAGAATTGTTGGGTTTTTTCCTCCAATGTGAGGAAATGAGGCTCAAACATTTGTGGAATTTGGCCCAAACTAAAAGAGGGTATTCCGGTCATTTTAGCATAGCTTTGGAGTATGGTTTACTTAGGGGTATGGCTGCTTTGGTTTAGTTTTGGAGAAACAACAAGAGAGGGAGAGAAAAAGACACAATTGTGGGTGAAGGAGGAATTTCGAGTTCCATTGTGCAGTTTTGGTAAATCTGTAAATTTCACAATTCAACCGTTGGATATTTCTAAAATTTTAGAAGAGTGTTCCCAGGCCATGTAACTAAATTATGAACGGTGAAGATTGGTTTTGGATGTCTGTAAGTGACTCATTCGTCCTCGTGAATTAGCTCGGAAGATTTGGTGATTTCTTCTCCTATTGTTGTTTAATCTTCATTGTTGTAGTGGTTATGGATCCTATCTTTGTCGAGATAAACTTATGCTAGTATTAGCTGGTTTTTGAGGGTCTTGTAACACTCTTGGTTGATTAATGAAGATGGTTGAGGTGGGTCGATTGACCCCACGGTTTTTACCCTTCGCATTGGAGGAGTTTTCCACGTAAATGTTTGTGTCTTGTGTGCTTGCTTTATCCTTTATGTTTCTGACATATTTTGTGTGTTTTGCTCCTTATAGATTCAAGCTAATAGGAAACGATAGTTTTGGTCATCTTCCCATCAAAGTGGTATGGGCCTTGTTCCGTGTTCTTTGATTTTCTTGGATTCTGGCTTGTTTGGTATTTGGTTTGAATGATGGAGGCAAATGTAGGCAGGATGATTTGTTTGAATGGCACCAATTACCACAAATGGAAAGAAAATATGAGAGATCTTTTGTTTGTAACAATAATGCATTTAACAAGAATGTAAGGCACAAGTCAAACATAATATTCATAAGCATTAAAGGATAGAGAGATCTTGGAATCTCACAAAATAACTACCAAGTCATGAATACAAATTTAAATCCCCAAGAGAACTCACTACTCCCTAAGCATTGAACCCAATGGATTCATTGGATTCAATGCCCTTGGAAAAAACTATAAGAAATAAAGTAAGAGAGAATGGTTAGTTTTTTTTCTCTATCTACTCTTAGGAAAAACTAGCAAAACGAATGCAAACTAATGCTAAACTTCCTAATTTCTTTAAACTTCCTAATTCCTAATGCCAAACTTCCTAGTAAACATAGGTTCCTTTATATAGTAGATATGAATTTGGCCTTAAAGTGGCCCAAAAAAGACAAGAAAACCCTAGCTGGATGCTAGCACGGTCTGTGCAACAGTGTACGGGCCGTCAGCTAGGCGTGTGTCCTCCGGTATTCTGAGTGCACGACTGTGCATATCTTTGCAGGACACCATCTGGGAGCATGTTTTTGAGCTTATGAGCGAACGACCCTTGCATTTCCAAATTTTGAGCAGCATGTCCCGTGCAATACCTTTTGGCCCGATGACTGGGGGTCGATTCCTTGGAAACTGATGGTACAGTCATGAAAATATTCACGTCCCGTGGGCTACTTAGCCGCACGACCTCTTTGAATAGCTCATGCCATGACCCTTTGGCACCATCCAGTTTGGCTGGTACGACATATGCAGTACAATACGACCATGCCATTTCTTCACTTGTTCGAGATTCAACTCCCTTTTTCCTCTTAGCGCAATTCCATCTAATACCACATTTTAACTCGAGACCTTCTGTCGAGTATCATCCTTGCAAATGACCTTCTACAATCTACGCCGAAGTGCTTACGGGAAATCTGGCAAATAGCTCACAAAACAAGATCTAGATGCTCGTAAGGAGATAACATCAATTAGGTCTAATAAGTATACAAAACTAAGGATTTAGATAATAAAACTAACAATGGATATCTAAACCCATTGTAATGTAAACCCGACTAAACCTAGCAACCAACCAACCAAAACATACTAATTAGTGTATCAAATGCATTAGTTAACACATTCTTTTAGGTGTAGATCAAAGTCCAAGCTCTTGCTTCTATAATGAAAGAGTTCATAAAGAGGGTGGCTCATGCTAAGATGTTTGATGTTTGTAGCCTAGATCACCCGACCGATATGTGCCCACAAGTGGCAGATGAATTTGAGGAAGTCTAGGCGTTGGAGTACCAAGGAGGAAACCGGCAGTTTGGTAGGTGGCAACGAAGGTTCCGAGGGAACCAAGGAGGAAACAACATTTGAGACTTTTGTGCCAACACCTTCAACCCTTGGTACTATGACCACTCTAATTTTGTTGGGGAAACCATTTATAAAAATATCGAGGACCAAAATAGATGTCACCTAGAAACACTAACCCAAAAAGATGACATAGATATAACTAGCTTTCAAATCTATAAATCTAATCATGGATCATCTAACTCTTGTTTTGCATGCAATGATATTTATGCTTATGAGGGAATTGATCAATTGGAAATGTCTTGCATTAATGATAGATTTGTGAGCCCTTGCATGATTGATGATGGATTACATGTTGAGAGCTTTAAGTTTGATGAAGATGCTGATGATTTTAGTACCTTGCATAACTTTAGTGTTACTATGCCTATGGCGTATTGTTTTTTCATGTCTTTAAACACCAACGTGTAGTAGTTTGTGGAGCATGAGAAGGAGTTAAAACCTCCTAGACCTCCTCCAAAACCCAAGGAAAAACCTAAGGTCTCGAAATTGAATAAAGTTGAACATGAATCCCTTATGAGGAATGAACTTTAAAGGTAAGGATAAATCTTCATGGAGACTTCTCCACAAGGATGTCATCGTGGGTGGAGTCATGGATGGAGACTGTAGAGACCCAGCGGTAAGGTTTAATTAGTTGAATCTTGAAAGTAGGAATAATTCGTGATGACGACAGTAAGTATATGGTGTTTTCTTTGTTTTGATTCTGTTAGTCGTTAGTTTGTTTTCTTGTGTGTTTCAAAGAATTTTTGTTGGAAATTCAGGTTGAAATTCATCTAAATCGAATCTTGTGGATTTGGTTAGAAGGAAGTAGGATTTGGGTTGCAAAAATCGCAAAAGGGGCTGAAATTGCCCGGGAGTGTCTAGGGGAAAGGGTTGTGCTAAGCTACATAGCCCATGTAAGAAGAACTGACATGAGGCCTTCTTGTGGCATGACTCATGCCATGCCTCGTGCTAGATGAACAACACTGCAGTTGGGTAAAAATGCAGAATTTTGGCAAAAATAAAACTTTACCAAATTGAGCATTTTCCACGTCGGATCTACATTTTTCTTCTTCCTTAAATTGGATAGTGTTAGCGGTACTACACCAAGCTATAACACCTCCTTTGAAAATGAATTGAAGAAGTTTTAACATCCAAAATTTCACGCTCACTTCCCATTAGTGTAGAGCACTTAACTCACCTATATAACTCAAAAGCATTCATGCTCATTTCACAAAGAGCTAAATTCAAATTTAGGTATATTCTCACAAGGGGGAGCACTCTTTACTTTTTCTTGTGTGATCTTCATCTCATAGTCTTCAAATTTGGGTAACACTTTAATTTTTTATTTACTTTCTTTCATTAGCATGATTGTGTTATGTGGTGAACTTAAAAATCTAAAAAATTTGGGTGTTTATGGGTGTATGTGGGAAATGTGCATGCTTGTTTTTTTAAAAAACTAAGTATGGGGTAATTGTATGAATCCTTAGTTGTGATCATATGATGTGCTAAATGTTGGGGTGTTTAGGAAACAAGATTCTTGCTAAGTGATGAGTGACTTTGTGCTTAATAGTTTACATCTTGCCATTATCATCTTCTCTTGTTTGTGATAGAATGGGTACTAATAGGAGTCAACCGGAAAAGGTAACTACTTCCCGAGTTGAGAAGGGGAAGAGTTTGGCACAAGTTGGGAGACATAGGCCGAATCCACTTATGGTTTCTACTCCTGCCATTGTTGATGAATTTATGGGCTTGAAGAACATTTCCAAAAATGCGGCCCATAAATGGAAGAACTTGGATAGGCCAAAGATGGTGATCTTAGAGACGAAGTTTGCATGCAAGGAGACATTGGAAACACTGGGCCCACTCCAACCAGTGACCTACTTGTTAGGTTGGATAGGCCTAGAAGGTTTCCTAGAGATGCACTCTGAGACTTACATTCATTGGACTTTGGAAAGATTATCCATGGTGGAGCAAATGAGTGACAATGAAGGGAAGAAGACCATCTCATTCCACCTTGATGACAAGGAGTACACAATGACTCATCGAGAGGTTGCAAGAACATTTGGGTGGAAATATGGGAAGAAGGTGCCAAAGACGCATAGGTAAGGTCTTCCGTTCTCTTTGGGTAGCTTTTGGAAGAACTTAGAGACTGTGGATAGGAATCATAGGGGAAGGAATATCGCAATAGTCCACCCGGCTTTGCGGTATGTCCAATATTCATTGGCGTTCTAAGTCATGGAGAAATCGCTCATTGCCTTAACGAGACGTAGATTATTTGGGCTATGAATCCGAAGGGAAACATCTATCCTAACATGGTGGAAATGTTTTTGAAAGAGTGTGTGTTCATATAAAAGAAGAGATCAGGGGAGATACCTATATGAGGTGTGGTTGGCTTTCTTGCACAGTATCTGGACGCGAAACCCCTCACCGTCTTGTTTTGGTGAACGTGGGTCGTTTGGGGATGAAGTACACCATGGATAAGTTAATCAAGGCTTTCATGGCCACCACCACCACTTTGAGTGGCTGGTTTGTATGGCTATATGATGGCGCAACTGTGTGCAACTTCATGGTGCTTCCGCAACCTGAACGCACGACCATCACTCATGATACCACTTTGGAAGAGCTTCTCGTAGCTCCCGATTTGAGGTATGAGAAGGTTTTCCATGACACCTTTTTGGCTCCGGATGTGGACCTTGGAGAGGAATGTGAAAATCCCCCTAGAGTGCAACCTACCTTAACTAACCTGCCCGCGGACTTTTTTGATCAATTTCGGCCGTTTGGGAAGAAACTCATGAGTTCAACCCAATTAGTGCAAGAATTGAGTCATGAAATAGGTAGAATGAGCATACAAATGGAGGAGTTTGGGATGAGGCTTGATTCTTTGGATGGGAACACGGGGACTTTGGAAGTTAGGATTCATTCCATCGAGCGAGTGGTAAGAGAGGAGTTCGCCATTGTGGATGAGAGAGTCGAGGTGCATGAAGAAGCCATGAAGAAATTGTTGGAGAGGATTCATGCCTCAAACCTAGAGGGCTTCCGTGACCTCATTCCAAATGAAATTAAAAAGCGTAGGCAAGAAGAGAGGAAAAGAAGGCGCGAGATGAGGAGCATGAGGGAAGGTCTTCGGAGTTCCAGGAGTAAGTGTCTATAATCTCTCTACTCCACTTTTGATTTTATGCATTGGGGACAATGCAAGGTTAAAGTGTGGAGGAGAGAGTAGTTATGCACTTAGAAATTTCTAGCAAGTTTATTTGTGTGTCTTGTTTAACCTATTTTCCATGTAGTGGGAAGCCTATTTTTAGGCATTTTGTGCTACACAAGAATTCAAAAAAATTGAAAAAACATAAAAATAGATCCCGCTAAGTCGAAAACCCGAAAGGATAACTTAGGCAAAAATGGGAAGGCCCAGATAGGTTGAAAAACCTATGCGAAAATGATATGCCAAATGGTGTGAAAAAGTGTGAGGGTGAACTTTGATAAAAAGAAAAATGTGTAAAGCTAGGATAAAACCCGAGATGGCTCTTAGGAAAATGAGAGAAATTTGAATGATTCTATGCTTCTCTTGGCTTGTCTATTTGATAGCATTTTTGGTAAGCTAGTTTCTCTCTCTCTCTCTCTCACACACACATATATATATGTTGAACTTCGCCTTTGAATGGTATATTGGTTGTTTAGATTATCTTAGGTTTCAGGATGTGACAGTGTTAGAGATTCTTATGTCTTTCGGGGCTAGGGTAATCTAGGAATAAAATTTTGGGTATTTTGGGAAAACTTTTGCACTATTGTACGGTTAGGTCTTTGCTTATTTTTATTTACTCGATGACGAGTAAAGGTTTTAACTGTGGGAGACTAGATGAGACGTCAAATGCATGTATTTTCCAAACCATTTAACATCTCTTTTATTGTGTTTTTTGGTTGATTACTAGATTTAGGTAGTTTTCATCATAAGGGGTTTAGACAACCATTTTCAATTTTTGTTTCTAAATCCTTCATTTTGTAGCCTATTTTAAATCAAATGAATTTTTGGTCCTTAGGAGCATCTAAATTCTTTTTGTGAGCTTCATTTGTAGATCGTTCGTAAGCACTTCAGATAGCATAGAGAAGGCCATTTCCAAGGATAGTAGAATATTGAAGGGCATGAGTCTAAACGTTATAGCAGATGGATTGCGGCAAAAAAGCATAGTCCAGAAAAGTCGAAGAATGACATGGACCGGGTAACTTGGCATGGCCTATTCCATAGGTTATGTCAAAGGAACTAGGCTAAGGGTACGAGCCGTGCAAAACAAAATGGCCCACTCTCTAGAGATTGAAGAAAACACAAGGCCAGACGACAAGCAATGCAACTTGGTACTGCCACTGCCATCAGAAAAATCCCTGAACGACCCCCCAGATGATGGGTCATGCAATCTAGCATGACCCGAGCACTCAGAAGCAAAGGAACAAGCTCCAGACAATATGTCACAGCTAGTGCCATTAGAAATAGCAAGGAACAACTTCCACTTCATGTCGTATGTTCTATTGCACAAGTCGTGCTGGCTGACACGTGCATTATGGCATTGCCCGCGTGGATGCTAGGGTTTACTCCCTTTTTGGTTCTTTCAAGCCCAATTCTATCTACTATATAAACTAGCCTTAGTCTTTTAGGGTTTTAAAAAAAGAAGAAGAAGTTAGGACGTTATTCATTTCTATTCTAGTGTGTAGGAAGAGTGGAGGCTCTCTCTTCTCTTCATTTATTTTCTATAGTTCTAGCCTTATGACATTAAATTCAATGATTGTTTTGGATTTAATGTCTCTATAGTAGTTATTATCTTGGGGTAGTATTTGTATTCATGATATGATTTATGATTTTGTGAGATTTTAGATTACCTATTTTTTATGTCATATGAATATTTGTGTATGATTTGTAGTTTTCGTTCATGTATAAATTATGACGTGACATGCTCTATAATCCATCCATAATTCTATGCATAGTATAATATCATGCTAGGCTATAAAATGCTATCATGGGAGTGTTAGATTAACGCCCTCATAAGCTCAAGATACAGGGAGATGAGTGCATTCATAATACCTTGATTAGTACCGATCCGAAAAACGTTAATTCAAACTGGTTAGTTGTGTGAGTGATTGTATGTTAGGAGCAGTTGACCGAGGGTCTCTGTATTGAAATTCCTAACAAGGGGAAACCCTTGAGTTACCACGAAGATAAGAATTTAGTTTTTAGCCACTAGGGTTATATTAACCCTAGAGTCATCACGAGATGTCAATCCCTTTGCCTCTCTGGGCCTAGAGTTGGTGTCCATAGTGAAGTGGCCAGAACGTATTGTCCTTATTCCCGGATCTAACGGTTGCTACCTACGCAAGGCTTAGATCCTTTAAGCGGAGGCGCGTTAGCGCCGAGATTGAGATGACAGGGTTGAAAATCAGAGTGGGAAGGATGGGAGCGCACCCCTAATTACGGAGGTGGCGAGATGGTTTTAAGGAAGACGAACCTTTGTGGCATACATTGAAAATTCCCGGCCATCTTCACACTACGTAACGTAAGCAATAAAATTAGGTTTATATGTCTATATGTGAAAGAATATCGGATCAAAGTCATTTAATCGGTCATGTTATGCAGGTGCCCCCAAGACTTGTTGATCATAGTTTACTTCTTGCTAATTTCATGATTTTAGTTTGTTAGTCACAAACCCCGCACCTCTCCAATTACCTGTGTTAGTACTAGCTATTTATCTACACACAATTGGAGTGATGCCCAAATATGGGTTATATCGAGCTAACTCTTAAATTACAGTGTCTCCGTAGGCAACCCCAGACTTACCAATAGCTACGCTATAGTAGTTAGCAGTGAGTACGGGAGCAACAATATAAATTTTATCTCTGATCACTTAGCATCTAGTAGGTAAACTCCCTCAAAAGAATGACCCCGGGGAGTGCAGGTCAATGATCTACAATTAAACTCACAAAAATACATCTAGACACTTATGAAGGTAAGTTCATTAGGTTATAAATAGTTCACAAAATAAGGGAGTTAACATAGAAAACCAAACAAGATGGTTTCAATTCCCTATCATGTAAAATCTCTATAAACCTAATTATCCACCAATAAAAGCATAACAAAAGAGGTGTTAAAGGCCCAAAAGGAAACATGCATTTTAAGTCTCATTAAAGTACCAATGGGCATTTTAGAGAATGATGTATGCAAAATAAATCACTTAAACCAAGTTTTTTATATGGTAGATAGACTAAGGAAATATTGAAAATTCTTTACCATCATATAAAGCGCCCAAATTTCATGTGCGTCTACCAAGATTTTGATTGGGTATGGTGTTTTATCCTCGACGAAATACTGTAATATGTAGTAAAGCTATAATAGATACAAACATTGAGAAAATTATTGTAATTCTTCATACAATCACATTGTGAGACAATTATGTACTTTTTGTAGTTTAAATTCATTCTCCCTCACATGAGAGATCAAATCTTTCATGAACCACATGCAATAGTAACTGCATTCCCACTTGGTCACTTGTTTTTTATGCATTAAGTACACAATTATTTTACAAAGTTAGTAAGGTATTCATTATTGGAAGAACTTATATGTTCATTTTGATTCAATGATTTGTAAGTTCCTACGTTAAGGGATTTTCACTCACTTCTCCTAATAGGGGGTGATGTACATCGAATTGTCCTTAAGCATCAATCGAGCGTTCAAATTAGCCATATGCTCTTCCATTGAAACTTGTATATCTTCAATATTTTTAGGGAAAGAAACCCTATCCACCCCTTTCTTGGTCATAGGAAGTACGTGAAAGAACCTATAGAAATGGTTGATTTAGGCTAAATTGAGCCCTAGGAAGCTGAATGTCGACAAACAAATATACTAACTAGTAATACTTACATTGATTGGAGTTGCATCACGAGTGGGCAAACATTATTGAATTGGTACACGTCTTTGAAATCCTCCACTCGGATGATCAGACAAGCTTAAACACAAAAAATTATACATCGTCCATGATGATTTTGTACGAAGATAGTGGATGGTGAGTTGTCACAATTGTATAAATATTCTTGAAGCATATATCCTTTGCAGGATTGAATGATGACGACTTCAATCTTGAGACACATGGCTTGTTTGTTTTTGGATCTCTATATGCAATGTTCAATTTTTCCAGGCTACCTATCATTTTCTTAATCTACATGTCATTCACACACATTAGTTGTGTACAAAATATTCGTCAGTACACATTAGTAGTAGACAATAATTGATAATTTACCTTCGTAGTAGGTGTCTTCTCCAAGATGTCCACCAAACGAAGAGGCCATTCAACAAACATTCTAATTGCCTCATCCACCATATTAGCCTTGGGTTCCAGAAGAGGAATAATTATACCATCTACGAGGCTCTTTGTCACAATGAAAACCACGTTTTCCTTCACGACAATCTAATGATGATGCAATCGTATATACGTGAAATCTTACCTTCCACCATGACGTTGATTTCACCATCTACACGCTTGAAAAGAAGTATGAACAATCAAATGTGTAATAATTGGATTTCACCATCTACACGCGTGAGTTGTCACTATGTTAGAAACATGCCGAGTTGTGTCTATAATTGAATAGCAATAAATTTGTAATATATTTTATTGCCAACATGCTGCGTTGGTTGGCTTCCAATAATTCCACTCTTTGACGGTCGAATGCAACTGTAGGTGTCAAAGTCAAAGACTTCACAACTGGTTGGCTAATACCCTTGAGATGGTGTGTTGAGGCTATCAATTTAGAACTTGCAAGGATTTGCTCCAACTCTAGTGGCATTGTCCTCCTATTTGAATTTTGCGGTACATATGCTAATATTTGGCTCAATGTGCTTTTCAAAGCATCGATATCTTTTTATTAAATTGTTTCCATGATATCCATCTTAGGCACTCTTGGGTTGACAAGCACGCCCTATGAGTAGCAAGATTACTAAGACCGCACACCCGATGTTTTTTCTCAATTGCAACTTCAAATATATACCTTTTCCTATCCTGATGAATTCTCCCACTTTTTTTTAAAAAATTTTCCTATAAGTTACCAATTATTAATATCTTATGCTCAATTTCACTATGGAATAAATGTACTTTGACTATACCAATCGCCAAGTTGGAAAGCTTACAATTTTCTTTGCAACTTCCTCTGCCTCGTTGGTGTGAAACTTGTCACGGTTCTTCCCACGACCTTAGTATCCTTTAAACCACTTCTCAAATTGGGAAAAAGCACAACCACTTAGAAACAATCTCAAATGCATACGAGAAACTCCAATTCAGTTCCAAACAATCACAAACATAAACACATCCGAAAAGCCCCAGTTTAAAAATCCAAACTTTTTCAATCACAAGCACACCCTAAAATTCTCAAATTTAAATAACCCCGACTCACAAGCACAACCAAGAGCCCTTAGATGAACAAACAAAGTGGATATCCCAAAATCAAAGTGCGGACGCGAAAATACCTTGACGAAAATGCGAAACCAATTTTTTTAATCAACGTAGTTAGGTTTGATAAAATATCCATTAAACATTCACCCAATAAATGAGGAGGATGGGGCTCTGATACCATGAAGATTTGGGGATTTAGAAATTTGGAAAGGAAGAATTCTATTGAGTTCAAAGTGTTTAATCAAGCCTCGAGGTGAAAACTACATAAAGAGAATCCTAAAAGTAATATATGAAAAGACCAAAAATCCTTGACTAAATAGCTAAATAATTAATTCTAACATGCCTATAGAAGTAATTGGTGATGAAATATGGCCCGCAAAAAACACTAGTTAAATAATGTTAATGTTAGACAACTAGATGAATTAACAAATAATAATCACGTACGTTCAACTTAGGTCTAACTTAATGGAGTTACTGGTTGGCTTGTAGGTTATATTAATCACTCACGTAAATACCTTTTTTTAAAACTATGCGGTGTATTATTGGCTCCCCTTGCCATGAAAAGAGATAAAGAGAGATTAGAGTTTACAAGTACATTATGTTTTACAAGAGAGACCCTAATCTAGGATATTTTAAGGCAACAAAATTTCCCTCAAAAGATGTAGAATTTACAAGTGAAAGATTAGCATAATAAAAGCCAAAGAAAAACATCCCTATAAGCCTCATTTCAACTATTTGAACTAGTACAATTACAAAATCTATAAGCCTCATTTCAACTATTTGAACTTACTGACCTAAGATAAAACATTCCTACTACTATTCGCACTAGACTCCCTATTTGTCTTTAATGTACAGTCCAACAAGCAATCCATATGTTTGTAACCGGAGTGATCACGTTGGCCTAATCGTTGTATCCTATCCAGCTACTGCTCTTAATACGATTTCTAATCTTCAAATGGACCATACTCTTCAAGATCAGGTTGAACACTCATAAATGCCACAATGTTCTGATAAATATCCACTGAACAACATAAGGCAACCTTCTCATACTTAATCTTCTAAACATAAATCTGAATATCCGGCCAAATATCCAGCGGGGGCAACAAAATGACATGGCCCAGTTGTAGCGATCACCGACTCACTCGCCCCAACTTGTTCGCGCAAAGCACAAGCATTTCGAGACACTTTCTGGTTAACAACAGTCAAACTCTTATTCTCTTATTCCAACCGTCTGTTCATCTATTCTAATCTCAAGTTCAACTTAACAAACTCAGATTGCCACTTCGAAGCAGAAGCTTGGGCCAACGCCAGCTCCTTCTTGGAAATGTCCAAATTTTCATAAGCCCTGCACATATGAACCGGATTCTTCTCCAGTATCCTAAATTTATGTTACAATTAAAAAGGGTGGAAGCCAGGACACATCTCCAGACTTTTTCTTGACAAAACAACCTAGGCAGTTTCTCCCGCTGTCGAACACTAGCCATCTCTAGCTTCTAGTAATCATTCTCAAGACTATTGATACATGCTTCATGAGAGACTTTCTTCTTCTCCTAAGAGGATTCCATTTTGCTACATTGCACCAATAGATCCATCACACACCTACCCACATGGTTTATCCACTTCTCTCAATAAGGCGCAACCTCGAAACCTCCCTCAAATTATCAACACAATCCGGAAAGCCCTAACCAGGGTCACTGCCTTACGTGGATCAGACGAGCCCTCCTTAGATCGTGCTCACCTAAGCGATGTTATGGGCGGAAAAAAATTCCGATATTATAAGGCACAAATTTGGCCAAAAAGGCTAACCCAACAACCTGTTAATGGTTATTCACTCTTGAATTTTTCCAAAATGTCTATCATACGACGAACACTTCGGAAGAAGATAAACATAGATGAATGTTAGTTTCCATATACGCTGTAAGCACCATAACGCAAACCAAGCACACAGTGGGCCCAACACACTCGATACCTACGTGAAGATATTTGCAAAATCAAGAAAATAAGTGGAACCAAAAAATGAACTACAAAAGCAAGTTACATGTTAAAATCCAAAATGTCAACCAAATACTGTAAATCCAATAACTACATTATGATTAACAGAATATTGGTTATAGATACAAACTTGGTTAAGTACCATATCCTTAGACGTGGCGACATTTTATTCTACATAACCTTGCCAACTCCAACATTAACACATGGAGAACACTATGGTTGCTTATCCTCCAGACATGCACATAGCTCCTCCAGACTAAGTGGCTGCCTTTAGCCCTCCAGATAGTCCACAAGCAGAAATGAGTTCCCATAATACTTTTGTTCAGAAGATCCTATTCACCCCCCTCTGGCGTGAACTAAGGTTTCTCTCTATCTCCGTCATAGGAGGAAGTCTCCGAACTAGCCTAGGATTGGAAAGTCGTAAATACTTGTACCCAAGATAAGACTAAATTTGTTTTTTTATCTCCAACATATGTCGTAATACCATCTTTTGGTCTCCGATGCCAATACTGCCTCCTTTCAGTACCCAAAAAATTCAAAATGATTTGTTTGGTCCCCAGTGTGGTTTTCAAGGTGGTTTTCAGGTGGTTTTGAGGACCAAATGATGTTATAAGATCATATGTTAGGGATCAAAAAATAATTTAGTCTACCTGAAAATACATGGAATCTGGTTTGGGGACCAAACAAATCATTTTGAATTTGTCGGGTACTGAAAGGAGGAGGTATTGGCATCGGGGACCAGAAAATGGTATTGCGACATATTTTGGGGACCAAAAAACAATTTAGTCCCAAGATAATTACCAATATCCTGAGCAGTGTCAGCAACCTCAAACACCAATATAAAGAAACTATGGGTCTTCAAAACCTGGTGAACCAGCGTCCTCACATACATAAGAGGATTAAACCCCACGGTCTGTAAACTAGCATTTTCTTCCCGGAGGTACCCATTATTTTCTTTAGATGAGTGAATACGCTCGCCAATAGCGTCAAGCTCAACCACAAATCTTAAACTTCTCTTGCTTTGGGCTCAAGCTCCTCTATCATCCGCAAATGAGGTCCTAAGGCGGACAAGCTACTCACTACTTGAAAATAAAAAGATTATTCACTAGCACACCACTAAAAAATGCACAAAAATTAAGTGACATTACTGAAGACTATCATGAATCGATGAGTAGTGCTCGGTCACGATTAGACTGCTGGGTAACGCAATAACACAGCTGCCCTCTTCACGCTTCACTCTACTATACAAGCGGTGTTGAGTACACCACTGATTTTTTTTGACAACTCTTCCCTTCCCTCAGAAGGGCCAATAAGAGACTCACCAAACCCTGGAAATGCAAGCCCATTCTTAAGACCCTTCACCAAATGTGCTGACCTTACACCATGATCGGTCACACACTGATCTTCCACCTCCACAACCACAATCGGTGATACCACTGATAGATAAGCAGAATGCACACCCTTAGTCTTGAGCCTGACACCAGCCTCATGAGAGAAATAACAGGTGCCTAACTAGAAATTCTGGAAAGGCCTATATTTGCAAAACAAAAGAGGAGGAAGGGTAAACATCAAACCCTATAATAGCCGGGAAATTACCATTCCGAACACCTCAAATAACTAGTACTTTCAAAACATATAGTTACTATCCTACCTATGAAGATACCACACGTGTCTCCCCAAGATAAAACATGTATCTCACTTGCCTAAATAAAAAATGGCACAGTAAAACAAACGAAGAACGAGGAGATAAAATTCTGACACCTTCGACATTCAAGCGTAAATCAAAGCCTCGCAACTCAATGCTTATAGAATACGAGAAAGGAATATGGAATACACTAAAAACCTGAACCTATATGTAAGGAGCATTCCCAACTTACTATTCCTAAAACACTCAAACGACACAACTACCAATCAATCAAAGTTGTACATAGAAATCCAAAAGGCACCAGACATGTGATGTTTTGTAAAATTAAACCATTTCAAAAGAAAAATCCAAGCAATGATTACGGAGCTCAAGTGAAAACCCCTCCTAATGCCCCAACGAGCATATTTATGCACAAAAATATCACAAAATTATGTCACATATTCAACGATTGAATGAACATCCACCTCGTTCTTACGCACATCAACGGAGGCAACATCATCTTTTCTCCATCCCACAGTACATGATGCTCTAACCCCTCAAACCTTCGTAGCTAGGAGGGCTTATTGCATATACGTGCCTTAAACGGTAGGCCAAACCCACGCAGGGCGTAATGAAGTTCCCATAAAAGTGAGCTGCCAACATTAATATTCAACTCCGCTTCGCAAACGATGCACACTATATGCATCTGGCCACTCCCATGCAAATAACCACCACTTAACCCAAGATCTGACGAATGTGGCGTACAATAACCACCATGTTGACAATGATAGATAGGTCCTTCAATGTGGGTAACACCTTGAATGCAAGACTAAGGAAGTCTATAAATAGGAAAGAGACAATACAAGAAACATGACATTTTGCCTCGATTCTACAGGACTTTCTACCTCGGTTTTTAGTCCCAAAAAAACTTAAGTCAAGACTGGCTTTGTAAAAAATACATTTTTACCTCAGTTTAGATGCGGGGTAAAAGGTATTTTTTATCTCGATTTTGGACCGACGTCGGCAGGTTTTGTGACAAACGCCGGTCTTAGAAAGAAGGTCAATGATAGGAAACCATAGCTGCGACTTTATTAAGGATGATGTCGGCATGTATAGTGACCAATGCCAGCCAAAGCAAGAAGGAAGATGATGTGATAGGAAATGTTGCGACTTCGTGCAGGCCGACGTCGATCTAAATAACAGCGACATCGCTGATGCTTGTAAGCGACATCGCGCTCTGTGGTGCACCCTTGTTGTGTGCATGCTAATGTGGAAAAATGACCAATACAATGTCTTTTTGATGGGTCAATGTCGCAAAAAAAATACCAACGCCAGTTTATGCGACGCTGGTAAGGTGTCGTCGCTATACCAATTTGTGCGATATTGCAGGTTAATCGTGGAGACATCGATTGTTATACAACATTATAATATTTAATATTTGATGATACAAATAATCATTCATCGATAGTCGTTACGTATTATTCAATATTCGATAAGTCGTGAAATGGTTAAACATCATAAAAAATGCGGAAAAGGATGACATGTTAAAACCCACAAAACTATAACATATATTACAAACATATGTTACAAACTATTAAAATACATAAATTTGATATGAAATTGAAATATAAATTATATTGAACCTCCGTTGTCTATGTTGAGCGGCTTTAACACTATCAAGCAAACTAGGGAAATGATAAGCCCATCCATCCACACACTGAAAGTCTATCAATATCTGTCTTTGTCCTATTACAACCAATCCAATGAAACAAAATTTATGTTAGAATTGGGCAGTTCCCAAATGAAATACGCATAATATAATCATACGTAAATTACATTAATCTCAACCAGAAAAAAAGTTACAAATATGCTTTAATGCGACGTCGCATACATGCATTATCGATGTCGCTAGGGACGACGGATCAACAACGCTGGATCATAGATATTTTAACCACTTCCTAGACCCGTGTTACTCCAGTCTATTTTCACTACCATATCCCAAGGGCCAATTAACAATGACCGACAATACACATTCAAAGTTTGTTCAAACAAAAATGTAACTATTGTCCACAATCAACCCAAACATAAGCCTTTTTTTGCTCACTCCGTACACGCATGGCATTATCTTGGAAACACAAACACTAAACACTATATAACATGTAAACAATCATCATACTTCATGAAAATTCAATCTATGTTCCATGAGGGAAAAAACATAGAAAAATCATTAATGAAATTGCTAAATGAACATGGAATGGATGGAAAACTAGCTAAATTAATTTAAACTCAGAGATGCTTCATCCTCAGATAATCGTTGATGTTTGAGAGAAACAATTTGATTGAGCACTTCATTTGTTAGAATGGTGTGAAATGGAAAGGATGTTGTGGAGTTGGGTTTGGAGGAAATGTGTTAGAGATGTGAAATGATGTTGGTGCTGAATAATAATGAGATTAAATAGGGTCGAGAAAAATTTTAGTTGGAATTTTTAGTCCTGCAAAAAATTCCAAGTTGACCAACGTCTGTCGTGGGCCGATTTTGGGTTCGTTCAAGTCTATACTCTTGCCACGTCTCACACATGGGTTATAGTATAATTTTAGAAAAGTGTAGTAAATTATTCTGTGTTAAGATTGCAACCCCTTACGTTGACCTGTTGATGCCCAAATCAGAAAAAAATTGTCAGGAGAATGTGAATAAAGAAATGTTATCGCTAACATTGCATTTTGACTTCTCCCAGTTCATTGGAGAGACCTAACTGTAAAAATTAAAAAATTCACCGGTTGCCCCAAAATCGCTTCTGATTGTTTGAGATAGAAACTTTGGCATCCCTAGTTGAACTTACTATAACTGATAGTAATAAGAAACTTGTCTAATTCCACATAGACTTCTACTAGTTCTTCCAATTGACCATTTCTATACTTATTAGTAATCATCTACAATTTACTCTTGACCGCGTACTAGCGCTTTCTAAAATTTGAGGGAAGGAATTATATTATATTTTTATTTCATAAAAATAAAAAATATGCAATTTCATGTGATTCTATGTGGTGGAAATTATCGTTCCCATAGCACTCATCGTAAGGGCATTGATGGAATACTAATAAAAATGACCCAGGTTCGCGGTCTTCATAGACACTACGCATAATAACCATGTCACATATTTGTAGTATATGTTTGGCTGCCGAGTTCTGAAAGGTAGGGAACAATCAAGGAAATTTGGGCCATAGTATAATTTTTGCAAAGTTTTATAATATACTGTCAGTGAATAATTTGGGCCCCTTCCATTGACCCGTTCATGACTAAATCGGAAAATTGTGGTTGTGACAATGTGAAGTAGATAAGAGTATTTCCAATTTTGAATTTCAACTTCTCCCACTCTTGGGGGGACCTAAGTGCAAAAAAGTAAAAAAGTTCACCGGTTCTCCCAAAATTGATTCCGATCATCCCAGACGGGACCTTTGCCATCCCCAATAAAACTTATAATCCCCGAAAGTGAAAAATAAACTGGCTATGATCCCCTTGAGACTTCCAAAAGATCTTTCGTTTTACCCTTGCTGATTTGCCTCCCTGTGGGGTCGCTAATAAACAACCTTTCAGGAGATCTACTAACCCACGAAGTGGCTTGGAAAATCAAAGATAGAGTTTATAAAGTTTCTCCCATTCCTACTAAAAATACCTATGGGGTAGATAGTGGAAAGATCGAGGTCGTCCACAGAGATCCTAGGAATTTAAAGGTTAACTATACAAAGCCGAAATCAGGTCGTCAATCCGATCACGTGTTAGGAATAGCTAATGTTGCAAAAATGGTTTTGGGAAGGGAGGGTTATTTAACAACCACAAGCATGCAAGAACAAGAGATTAAAACTATACATCTCTAGCTCTTGGGGAATATTTGTGTAACATGACCAGTAGTATATTTCGATCCTAGATTCAAACACATTCAAGACACACAAACCCATCCTAATGCTTATGCCAAGTAGTGTGGTCGATGGTCAACACTTCACCCTATCTGTCACATAAGGGTGCTATTGTATTCTTCCATCGGCATTGCCTTCGTAATTAGAGGAGTGCAATAATGACCCTGCCTGTTGTGCAGATCTGATTCTCCCCCGTGCGATTATGTCCTAAGCGCTCCACTATGAATGCTTCTTCCTACGCCTAGAGAGGCAAAGGAATAGACACCTTATCGTTGACTCTAAGGTTGGGAACTATTGTAACCCTAGTTTGCTACTACTCTATCTCTATTGGGAGGTCGTCACTGTACCTCTCAAAGATATAATTTTAAGCCCTTATTTCTTACTAACTACAACTAAGTAGCTAGTGGCAAGTCGGGATCGTCCACAGAGACACGAGATATTCTCAAGTGTTTGCTCATAAAATGGTAAATACTACGCTAGATATATAGATATTCATATATATAAAAGCAC
>JAULKM010129537.1:0-19660 GCA_032355605.1 Rubia tinctorum
AAAACAAAACTTTAGCCCCTTACCTAATAAGTAAATGACCATTCTAACCTTGAACGACCGTGTGTCAACATTGGGGTTGGGAGTATTTCTTTTAAAGTTTACTGGGAGATAAATTAATATCCTCGAGTAGTAGGCTTCTTTTAGTTATCTGGTTTTTGTCTTGCAAACATTTGGAACGCCATATATTAATGTTAAAGTTCCGTGTTTGAATTATCCTATATATCTTCAACTTGGAATTGGATAAATGCCCCCCGCTAAAATTATACACTCATAATTGAGTCATATAATAGAGTTGTTGAGTCGCCGCAAAACAAGATTATCCAGTAGGCTTAGAAAAATGATATTCACTCCATATATCCATATATTGAATGAGTCTTTTCAACTTTTTCCAACAAACATGTCTGAGTGTAAATATATGTATGAACTGGTATGCAAAAAATTGACATTTAATTTCACTCCATATATTGAATGAATCTTTTCAACTTTCTCCAATAAACATGTTTGAGTGTAAATATATGTATGAACAGGTATGTAAAAAATTGACATTTAATTTAGAAATTAAATGTCACGACGAATCTAATGATATCTCATACTTATAAAACTATTCAAATATACGGTCAAAATTTGACAACTTTTATTGAAAAAGTTAGATAAGAAAATGACTGATTTACAAGCCAGGTAAATCACTTGTCCTTTTTTATAATTTATTTTCCATACTTTTATACTATTTCCGTCCCTTTCAAAAGTTCTCATTATCTTTTTGCACGAATATATTTATATATGGCGATGTAACAGGAGAAGCAGGAGATTAAAATACGCTAGAAAAATTTCAATCTAAATGAGAAATTGTCAATAAACTTTAGTTGGGACAATCGAATAATGAAAGTAGGAACATGTGGATGCATAGATATGCTTACTGGATATTTATTATTTAGTTAACTATGAGTTTCGTAAATCACATAGTACTGGTAGATTAAATTTGAGTTAAGTGCTAAAATAACCCTCACTTTAGACTGAAAGTGCCAATATAACCCTGCAATTTCAAAAAGTGTCAAAATAACCTTTGACTCATTTGACTTTTTAGTCAACTGATTTATGGCTAGATTTCAAGGAAATGATGATTTTGCCCTTGAATTTAAAAAAGAGTTAAGTGCTAAAATGACCCTAACTTTAGGCCGAAAGTGCCAATATAACCCTGCAATCTCAGAAAGTGCCAAAAAACCCTTGACCATGTTGACTTTTTAGTCAACTATTTTACTGCCGGAATAAGATGAAAATACCGTTTTGCCCTTTTTTTAAAGAAGAAAAATGTCACAATATATGAAATGACATCCTTGCCCCTTACTTTATTTTTCATATTTTCCTCTTGCATTTTCTATTCTTCCCGAGACTTTCTTCCCGCTCCACCCTTCTTCCCGCTTTCTTCAGCCCGAATCATTGAAACCGAGACATTGACTCGTTGCCCTTCTTCTCTGCAATCGTCTGTCGTTCCTTTTCGACGGCGGCATATTTCATTTCTCGTCTACAAGAAGCCGGTGTATTTCCTTGTATTACGTCTTTCCCATGGGCTTCACCATTTAAAACAGGGCATCATCCGAAATGGTAATCTCTCGTCAATATGTGTTGGATATTGCCCAGTTGTTACCTCTGATTCCTCTTACGAAGTTGATTTTGTTCATTGTTTGAGATTTAGAGGTAAAATGTGTCATTGGGGGTTAATTTCTTAGCATTTTTTTTATAGTTTTTAGAATTTTGCATGTTTTATTGTGATTTTTGGGCTCGTGGAGATGTTATGGTTTGTTTTGCTTGGCTATGTTAGTGTTGTTTATGGTGTTAAGCAGGGGCTGGTTGTGAAGTCCTATAATGGATGAAAATTAGTTCCGTTTCATGTACTGTTAGAACAGGGGACGTTTTTTCATAATTGTTGTTGTGTTTTGAATGGTTGTAATGTTAGGTGGTTGCTGTGGATTTACTTTGGTCCCTTTTGGGATGTAGTTGCTATAATTTTCTGCCTTCCTTGTTGCTCTTGTATGTTGTAGAGGCATCTAGGTATTAATTTCTCAAATGTCCATTGTGTTAAAATAACCTTCATTTTATTAACTATGTGCTGGAATAACCCTGTCTTTATATCGGAAGTGCAGATATAACCTTGACTTTATTGACTATGTGCTGAAATAACTATGCATAACTCTAAGGGGTATTTCGGGCACACCATTTTTAAAGTTTAGCTAAAGGTTATTTTAGTCATTTCCTTTTTCTCTTTGCCGAAATTTACACGGTCAACGCCGGAATGATAGAGTTTGGGTATATCGGCACAATTTTTCCAAAAGTTAGGGTTAGATTGACACATACAATAATTAGTTAGGGTTATTTTGCCATTTTCTAAGATTGCAGGGTTATATTGGTACTTTCAGCATAAAGTTAGGGTTATAAACGTAAATAACCCATTAAATTTTAATACTCCCTTCATCCCACTTCAAATTACACAGAATTGTTCTCACGCTCATCAAGAAACTTATCTGACCGTTAGTATGTTTAATTACGTATAACAACAGAAAACAAAAAATTACTTTTGAGAAACTACTTGTTATGACGAATCCAACAATATCACATAAGATAATATTTATATATATATATTTACTCAAATGTGAAGTTAAAATTTGATAGTGAATAATGCCAAATATTAAATGTGCAGTTTGATTTGGGATAGAGGGAGTGTTTATTTTGTACGAAATTACTTTAATTATTTGAGAAAATTTCTTATTAGACCGACTAACCATTAGGATAAAGTCTTGTATAAGACCGTCTCACAGTGAAACCAGTAATTAAATTGCAAAGAATTCAACATGAGGTTTTATATTAAAGTTTTAAAAGTTTAGGGGTTGGGTGTGTAATTGTGATAATTTGTTGTTTAGTCCTCGTATATATATTAAATATTTCAGCATCCTTTCCAAAATTTTGCTCATTAGAATCACGGGATATTCTCTGCAACTGCTCAACCGCTGCCCTCTCACAAAATATCAACTACACACAATTCGCACAACCGCTTGATTTCCTCCATTTAACCGCTCATTGCTTTGGTTTTGTTCCTCATCTCAAGTGCGCACTAATCACATTGAAGCAGTGATTCTTTTCCTGCATTTTTTCCTATTTTTGCTTTGGTTTGGCGATCTAAGACAGGGCGACTTCCGATTTATGTGTATCTGCAAAGGTAATGTATTCGCTAGGTTTTTTTGTGCGTATTTTGGTGTTTTTTCGATTTTTTTACAATTTTTTTATGCATGTAATGTTCTATGCTTCATGTAGGTTTTCTGAGTGTTTATTGTGCTTATTTTGTGTTATTCGTTAGATTATGTAGTTTAATCTTCAGTTACTGTGTTCTATGTAATGTTTCTCGGATTTGTGTTCTTCACTGTACTCATATTTGGGGATTGCTTTGTTTTTTGTCTTTGTTGAGTAGTTGTTAGGGATTTCATGTTTTGTTGGTCGTGTATGATGTTATTTGAATGTTTTTGTTTGGATTTCGCATTGATTTTGTTTCTGTATTGAATGTATGCGATATTTTAGGGTTTAATGAGCTTTTATGTTGTTTTATGTGTTTTTGTTGTTGCTTTGTAAATGTCAAAGAAGAGTGATAATAACGCATGAATCCCTAGATGATGTTGTCCTAGACATTGCAAATACCTACGTTAATCCTACTGAAGGCAGCCTTGCTGCAATGAATAACAATGCAAAGAAAAAAGCATCTTCTCAAGTTTTTTTTTGCTCTATTTTTTTCGGGATTGTTTCAATGTATTTTCATATTTAATTGTAAATTGTTGCCATTTAGTTTTTTTATTAATGTTGTAGTTTTATGACATGATGTTTTATAGGTTTCTGTTGATGTTTCACTTATACTGTTTTCATGTTGATCAGTTATCTATTGCGTCTTTCTAGTGTGATTTTTCTTGATTTTCCGTGGTGTTAAGATCAACAATCTTTCTTGAATGTATTGTGCTTTAGGTTTTTTTTTTCTATCTTTTCATATATTTGATTTGTCATTAACTGTATGAGGTGGTATATTGATGTTGAAAGTTTACTGAATGATGTTTTATGTTATGATTATGATATTTACTTTTCAATTTGATATACTTTTTGTTGGATGGTACGATTATTTTTTAGATGTCTATTTCATGGATTTTGTGTATGGTGTGTCTGATTCGGTTCATGTCTCAATTTAGGAGAGTGATGTAGCTTGTGATTTGGGCTGAAGTTTTAAAGGATGATATATATATGTACTTGTTTGGTATTATTTTACAGTTTTTGATATTTTATAGTTCCAGTTTGACTTTTAGTTTCAGTGTGATGTTATTGATATTTTACAGTTTCAGTTCTCATAAACTTGTCACTTGGGCATAATGTATTTGCCTCATTGATGTCTTAGTATCTTAGATTGATATTTTTCGTTTTCAGATTGATGGCTTCATGTGTGTTGATATGCAGTTGTTTCTTTTAACCTGTTATCCTTTTGCTAGAGTAATTTGTGTTGCATTATTTTTTTTATGCTTAGATATTTATATTTGCTGTTTCAGATGCAAGTATTTTTTGTGGTTGTGCTGCGAGACAATCACAACGACTCAAGGGCGACTCAAATGCTGATTTGATAACAGGTTCTTTTCCATTTCATTTTTTTAATGTTGTATATTTATATTTTATTTTTTCTTCTTAATATTGTTATTGCTTTTCAGGACTCTGCTCAGCAAAGAAGAGGAAGAAAGAGATAGCCAAGCAAAAGATTAAATTGGTTGAATAAAATGATGTTTTAGTAGAAGCTTCTAGGAGTTGCTTAATGAATTAAATACTGGTCCTTTTGATAAAGCTGGACCTGATCATGTTGTTGGAGCTGAATTTACTAATCCTGAGAGTACGTCTAAGAGGAGTATGTTGCGCAAGTTTGTGGCTGTCAAGAAATCTAAGGTTGCTGCAAAGCGTGTTAGTGGCAAAGGTATTGACATTAAATTATTTACTTTTTTATTAGTTGACCTTTTAATGTTTTATTCTCATTATTTATGCTATATGATTTGATATTTTAATTTTTTGTAGTTGTTGGTGTTGATAAGGGTAAAAACCTGTTATTAAGAATGGCGTTGGTGTGAAGAAGCAATAAAAAAGGTTGCAAAGGAGACTGTTGATGCTGCTGGTAATATTTTTTTTAACATTATGTCATGATGTTTCATATTTTTTTGCAGTTGGTGTTGAGAAGGGTAAAAACCCTGTTATGAAGAATAATGCTGGTGTGAAGAAGTAATGAAAAAAGGTTGTGAAGGAGAGTGTTGATGCTGTAAGTGATATTTTTTTCACTTTACTTTTAGTTTTTGGTACTGTTTTAAATTTATGATGTGATTTTTTAACACTATGGTATGATGTTTTATATTTTGTAGTTGATTATTTGAAGTTTCTATCGTTCAGTCTTTCATGTTGCTAGTGTGTTATTATTTGGTTTAATTTTTTCTTGTATCTTAGTTGATCATGGCAACAAGAAAGTTGCTGAGAAAAAAAATTGAAACCCGGTGTCTGTGAGAAAGAAGCTGTTGGGAATGTTGATGTGGATGACAATATTTTTTCAGGTAGGATTTTTTTTGGATTATGTTTTCACAACACTGCTTTTTAGATGTGACTTTTTGATGTTTTACCATTCTGCTATGATATTTTTGTTTCTTGTAGATAATGAGGTGTTCTGTACTGTTCCTGACACCCAAACTGTAAAAAACAACGTTGATGTAAATGTTGAAGCTGAGAATGTGGTCGATCCAGAAGAGGAGTATGGAAGTGAAGCAACAAAGGATGAAGATGATGACAATGATGAGAGCTCTGAAGATTTTTTGGATCTAAAGATTCTAAAAGTGGGGAGGAGGTTGATAAAGCTAGTGATGAAGAAGATTTGAGTGGTTCTGATTTTGAACCAGAACCTGAGGTGGCGGTCGTGAAGAAGCCTATGAGAAGTTTTACGAAGATGACGGTGAAAGGGAAACATGATGGGAAAGCGGCTATGTCTGGTGGTGCTGATTCTGATGACGATGTAAGGTTTATTGATATTTTTGATAATGTCTATGATATTTATTAATTTAGGTTGTTGATGTTTTTTTTATTAGATTGTGATGTTTTACTTTCAGTTATTGATGTTTTAAGTTCTTCATGTTATGTTTTATGAATTATTCATTTTCTTTTAGGTGATGAGAAGGGCTTCATTACCAAGTGTAGCCCTGGGATTATTCAAAATTTGTCTTGGTCGCTGACTGCAAACAAGATTAAAACTGTGAAAGATGTTAGTTTTTATGCTTTGATGAAATTTAATTTTACTATCTTCCCCAAATATATCCTTTCTTACCTTGTTCATAATTGTAATCCCATTATCCATGTTCAAAGAATTGGTTCTGATAGGTATTTTTTAGCTCCCGATGATGTTCACTATGTTTTAGAACTCCCAATCTGTGTTAAGGTGATTGAGGTTAGTGATGCTGATAAGGGGGAAAGTATGGATTTAGATCCGAGGGAGAGTTGGAGGGATGAGTTTGGGGTTGATAGCTTGGGCAACATTCCTTGTGATAGGCTGTTTGAAAAGATGATGACCTTAGGTAATAGTGGTGATGGATTTAAAATTGTTTGTCATGTAAGTTGTGTGCTTTTATTGGGTCCTAATGCTAGGTGCTTTGTTGACTATAAGCTTGTTCGTGCTTTGGAGGATTTAGGGGAGATTAATAATTATGATTGGTGTGGGTATGTGCTTAGGAAGCTTTGTGAGGTAGTGGCTAGGTACAAGAGTAGTTCCTACACATCAATGAATGCTTGTGTAGTTATACCTTTGAAATGTTATTTGTATAGGTTTCCTTTTCAAGGAAAATCGTCCCCCATCACTGATAAAGATGCCAAGACAACAACCACCATAAATGTAGACATTCTATAACTTGATCACCAAGCTTGAATAAGACCTTGCTGATTTTGTCTTGAGTTCTTCATCGTGAAGTTGATCAATCAAAGCATTCAATGCGCGCATCTCTAAGCTTCTTTCTTGACCTTGTCATCGGTCCAGCCATGTCACTTAGAGGATCCCGAACATAACCCTTACATGTTGGATCAAGTCGTGGAATGTTTTCATTTATGGTAGTAGTCATCTTGGCATCTTCATCATTCCCTCCGTGGTCGAAAGTTACGCCCTCGCAACTGAATCATATTCAAAGGTAAATGGAGATAAATCAGCAAAATTGAAGGAAGTAGTAACACCATAATCTCCGAGAAGATTATCTTGTAATCATTATCATTCACATGCACCAATACTTGAAAATGACCACCACCACGCGGACTTAATTTATATTTCCTAGCATTTGGAAACCTCTCCTTCCGCAAATACACCCTAACCCAATCGGCCTCTTGAAATCACATGGGTTGGCGGCCTTGATTGGCTCGGTCAGCAATCTGAGTATTTGTCCTTTCAATCCTCAATCGTACCTTCTCATGTAATTGCTTCACAAATCAGTCTTCCTTTCTCCATCCAAATTTTGTACCTATTTAAATTTCAAAGGAATTAAATCAAGAGGTCTATTCGGTAAAAACCCATAAACAATCTTAAATGGAAATAAAGAAGTAGTAGAATGAGCAGTGTGATTGTAAGCAACCTCTGCAATCGGAATGCACGCTTCCCAATTATTCATATTTTTCTGAACTAGGGCATCCAGAAGAGAATGATGAAGATGCCAAGACGACTACCACCATAAATGAAGACATTCCACGACTTGATCAGACATTCAAGGGTTATGTTCGTGATCCTCTAAGTGATATGATTGGACCAATGACAAGGTCAAGAAAGAATCTTAGAGATGTGGCATCGAATACTTTGATTGATCAACTTCATGATGAAGAACTCAAGACCAAATCAGCTAGGGCCTGGATTAATTATTCAAGCTTATCGATTAACTGAAGACATCGTAAAGAATACTATACTTTTTTCCCCACTGGATTATTTAATGAGGTAGTGTGATCACTGTAAAATATTGCAAAATTATTTCATTTTGGGTTTATTGGACTGATAGCTCCTATGTAAGCTTTTAAGAGCTGAATTTTGAAATACAATCCATTAGTGTTTAGAATATTAACTTTATTATGATTAGAATTACATTTGGTAAGATTAGATATGGTAAGGTAATATGATTCAAGGTTAGTTCTTGAAGGTTTCGACCAGATTACCATAGGTTACCATTTATTTTAGTTATTTTAGTTAGATATGGTTTTAGCTTCTTAAAGCTGCCATAAGTCGATTCAGTTTCCATGTGTAATTAGGGTTTATGGCCGAGATCTACCTTATAAATAGGGAGGCTTGTCCAGCGAAATTTACACCTTTTATCAATCATATATTTAGGATTTTGATTTCATTATATATGCTTGTTAATCAATAACCTTGTGAACTAATCCTGCGGGCTAGTAAGTGAGCAAGTCGAGATTGAGAGTACCCTGAGGGGTTGACTCTTAATTTTGTGCTGCATACTAGGGTTTTTTGAGATCCATAGTTTTGTCAAATATTTTAATTCCACAATCCAGAGTTTTCGTAAGGAGATTCATATTAATCACAGTTCTCTTATGCAGCATTGGGACACTACTTTGTTGATCAAAAGGTGCAAGCAGATTATCAAGGCTAGTTTTGATTCTTGCCCCATACCCAAGGATCCATTTCCTTTGACCATCATGAGGAAGTATGTGGCCTTTGGTGCTCCATCAAAATCCAAGAAAGCAATTCGTACGAAAGTGGATAAACTCATAGGTTTTTACCTTTGTGATTCCGACATATTTGCCAACTGATGCTGCAATTATGAATAATGGAGGCTCTGTAAGTATTTATCTCTTTCAGATTTGATGTTTTAGATTTTCAATTAGATGTTTTAAGTTTAAACTTTAGGTGTTGTTATCAGCTTAAATATTTTAGATACAGTAGTTGATGTTTTAGATTTTGTATTAGATGTTTTGAGTTTAAATTTTAGATTTTTTTTAATCTTTGGGGGTGTGATCTTTTATATTTTAGTTAAAATGATGTCTTTCATCCTTGTTGGTTTTTCCTAATTCATTTGTTTTTTCCTAGATTTCTGATTAAGCTTTCCTTAGGTTCAAGAGGAATATTGAGGCTGTCACTAGGGCCTTGGTTTCTGAGTTGGATCAAGGTTGTAAGGATGATGATCCTGCTATTCATGCTCAGCTTACTCCTCCTTTCGGCTCAGACAAATTTTTTGCTAACCCTAAAGTGTATGATGCTATTACTGAGATTGTAAGGAAAGCCTTTAGGAATCGTGCTCTTGTTGCTGCTCCTATGAATAGAGAACCTGAGCCATCATTTGATCTTGGAATTGATGAAGTTGGAGAGGCACCATCTTCAAAAGCACTAGCAAAATGAAAGGTAGTTGGGAAGGGAAACAAGAATGGGAAAAAGTAGAATATAAGTGTGAAGAAACACTATTTCAAAAGGATCTTTTAAGAATATTTTTTGGTTTGGATGTTTTGAATATTTCAGTTGTTTAAGTTAGGGAATTGATAGGGCTTTTGGACCTTTTTATGTGATTAATGATATATTTTTTATTGTGATTGACAATATATGGGCTGATGAAAACTGTTTGTAGTTTTTTATGTGTATTTTTTGGATGTGATTTTTTCGAATTTGATGTGATATTTCATTATCAGTGTGTGATTCTTTATACTTTTGAAATCACCGTTTGATTTTTATGACCTTAAAAATAAAATTAAAAATACTTGGTCATTAGTAATATACATAAAGAAATACGAGCCAACTTATATGTATAAATCATCATCTAAGAAAGTAATAACATCAGTGGATAAAAGTGTAACATCGAAAAAGTCATTGCTATAAGAGTGGAATGTATAAAGATCAGTGGAAGCATATGAATATCCTTTTTAAAATTAGGATCCTCATCAGTACGTATTTCTAGAATATCAAACTGTAACAATGTAACATCAATCCATAACAGTGTAACATCACAGGATGGTAGTAAACATCTACCATCAACCTGGTTTTAGATCAATTGACCTTTTGGTGTCTTGGATCCAATTCCTTTCTCATTGGCATCTTCTTTCAAACTTACCTTTCACTCTTGAACTTCTGCCTTTGGTTTTTTATGGTGGATCGAGTACTTCGGAAGCTGTTATTGTTGTTGAACCTCTTGCGCTATTAGTTTCAAAATGTTCTTGGGTATCCATTGGTTTCATTTGATTGATTGTAACTGAGTTTATATTCAGCCTTTCTTCAAGGATTCTTCGAGTTTCTATTTTCTCTTCACACTTCAACACTAGATTGTAGTACTTATGTAGAATATCATGACGCCATGGTATCTTACCTTTGACTCCTTGTTTTGTGGTGTTGTTCCTCCAAGCACTTTGTTCTAGATTTCTTGTTTTTTCATCTTTGTCCATCTCATGGGGATGTAATCTTCAGTGATGAAAGTGATGTTGTGCAAATGGAGGATGCGAAGGGCGTGAAAGACAAAAATCTTACCTCTTTGATGTACATGCAAGCGCATTTAATTTCCAGCTGTTGATCTTGTTTTTGAAAGTAACCTTCTCTATTCACGTGTCGTTGTTTTCAAGTTGTACTTTATAAACAACTTTGAATCCATGTTTGAATATTTTTACAACCTTACTTGTCATGGCTAGCTTTCATTCGGCCTCGAAGTTTTTGTACAACTTATGTGTCTATTTCAGCAGCATGTTTCAGAAGTCCATGTCCTTGCTCCACTGCGTTCCTTGCTAGTTTATGTGCTTTTCCAAAGAGCCTAAATACTATATAATAGTGAATAATCAGAAAATGAATACATACCTTGTATTTATAATGTATATTATTAATAAAGTATATCCCTACATATATCTTTCTATTATCTTTTTTTCCTTAGAAACTTAGTTATAGTTTGGAAATCTGGCCAGATTATGCATTCACACATGGGGTGGAGATGCAAACATTGGAATCATTAATAACTATGGCTAAGTTTCTTGCTTTTTTTGGTTTGAAGAATGCAAAATAAATTGCCTTTTGTCGATCAAGGTTGAAGGTTTAGGTTTCAATTCTAAACCACATGTACAAAACTATATCAATTCTTTTGGTGAAGATTGGGGATCCTAATAAATCTCCCCCCCCCCAATTAATATGGGCTTATTAAAAAAATCTTGCTATTATCCCATAAATACGGTATTAATACTTGCCAACATAGACCTATGCTGGCAAATTAATACAGGCCCATAACTTTACTTGGGCCTGATCCTTATCAAAAGCCCCCAGAAAACTAGATATCCACTCAACGATACGAGGTCTCGAGATGATAGATCGAAAATCTTCGAGGTGATAATTTATAGATTTAAGTAATCAGTGTCCAAGATGATATCTTTTAAGAAAACATTCTAGGTCTATAATTGATTGACTCGACTTAATAAACATTCGAGGTAAAAGCTTTCGAGCATAAACTGGGACTCCAAGTTGGTATCCAGTTTTATTATTCTTAATCCTTAGGAGAATATGAGAAGGTATGCGTGGTCGCCCACTCTGGTGCCTAGGGGCATAAAGACTAGTCAACTCTGCAAAAGCACAAAAATAATTTTACGCCTTTTCAAAATTTGGATTTTCCCAAGATAATGATTACTTTTGCTGCCATTTCAAGCTCCTTAACTACCCTTTTTTCTTCCTAACTCCTCTTCCTTTTATTCACACGTATTTCACAGGGGGAGTTATCTTTCCAAGTTCTTTCCAACTTCCATCCTCCATCATTTTCATCGCCTTGCTTCTTTTCCTCATAAAACCATAAGTTCCAATGATCCTTTCTATTTTCCATACCTTTCTTACTATATCAATGTCTATTTCCGGTGGGAATCTTCTAAGAGGGGGTTATCCGGTAGGGTTAGGCTAGAGAGGGAAAATGTTAACTTGCCTGAGGGGATGAACTCCGATTCTAAGATCAATGATTCCCAGGGGTTACAATATAATTCCAATATGGAGGAAGATACTATAGGTCAGACTGATTATGATCCGGAGGGTTGGCCCATTACGGACATGCTTCCTGGCAAAACCCTTTGTGAGGATGTGTCCTATCACCAAAGATATTGGGTTCTTTCTCCCAACACACGAGAAAGAGAGGGATAGAATTACACCTATCAAGGAATAAGAAAGAGTCGAAGAAGAATTCCTTGAAGGAGGTGTCATCGAGGAGGAGTACCTCAAGGATGATGGGGAAGAGGAGGAATACTTTGATGAAGGTGAAGAGAGGGAACACCTTGAGGAAGGTGGGGAAGAAGAATTATAAGGAAACTCTCTCGAGGAGGTAAAAACATTTACTGACAATCCGTCATCCTCTCGAGGTCAGATATATATCTCGAAGATCATTTCTTCAATCCCTTTAGGACAAAAGATCTCCCCTGATGTAGATTTCCAATTTTTAAAGCTGGAAAATCCCCTGATATCCTTTCCAAAGGTAGATCTCTTATCTAGTTAAGAGACCTTTGCTTGAGACCTTGCTTTCCTTTTGTCTCCCTTATTCTTCAAGCTCCTCAAGGAGTTTCAAGTTAGCTCAGCGCAAGTGCATCCCAATGTTCAAATTATCATCATGATGTTTCTGATAAGATGTAAGGAGGTTGGGATCAAGCCAAAATATAAGTTTCTCCTCTCATTGTACACTGTATCTCATAGTGAAAAATCTGTCGAGAACACTATTACTCTCACTGGAAGAGAGAAGAAGCAGAAGGTCTTCATCGTTCCCTCTCACTTAGGTAAATGGAAGAGCCGTAGGAAAGGAATTACTTTTGATTATACGAGATATAAGGTTCCTCAATGGAACTCGGACATCAAGGTTGAGTCCTCGAAGGGCAGAAAGTATTCATATCCTGGCAATCTCAAGAACAATAGGAGTGGCCTCTTAGCCTCATTTTTGAACTAAAAGTCTTTCTCTAATCGTGACAAGAAAATTGGAGGCTTCATCTCGTCAACCCAAGTTTACAAGGAGTTCGTGTATCAAAAGTTATGGAAAAATAGAAAACAATTCAGTCCCCAAAATTCCCCTCTCAAGGACAAAAGGGGCAAAAAGAGAAGATGGAATTCTGAGGACACCTTTGAAGATCTTTCTCTCGATACCCTGATTTTATACCCTCAAAAATCTCTGAAGGTGTTAGTTTATTTCCATTTTTTCTAGTGGTTCTTGGTTCATCTTTACTTCCCCCTAAGAATGATGGCAACAATGGTAGATCTACCCCCTTGAGCCCAACACCTACCATTTCCGAGGTGGGTGGTTGGATGCCCATCCAGGAGAAGAGGGGCGGTGAAAACACTTGTTCTTCCAGGAGGAACCAACGATAGAAAATAGTTAACAGTGGTGGTCGGGTTTCACTTGTTTCTCAGGAGACCACTCCTCAACCCCACTCATAGAATACCCTAGCTGCCTACTCGAGTATTCTTTTCATCAATGGGAAGGTCCTCAAACCTTTTCGCTTGATCCCAGAGGTTGATACATATATCTATAGATATTTATATAATTATACATACATATATCTTTAATTCTACCCCTATTCCTATCCTCGCAACTAACCTCCCTGATCATTCTGTTATGCTTCAAGTGTCTCAATATGTCAGTGAGGTAGCCAAAAAATTACCTTCCCTCTTGGAAGTGGTGGGCATCGATTACAATCTTATGCAAAAAAAGACTCAACGAAAGAGATCATGAGATCTCCAAGTTGTCAAAGGACCTCGAGGATAAGAATAAGAAAAATATTGGGCTCGGGGCTAATAGCGAAAAGCCACCTTGAAGGAGGAAACTCTCGAGCAGAGAGTAAAGGTGGAAAAGACCTGAAGGCACAAGCTCTTCTCATTGAGGCCTTCCAAGAATAACTGTTGAATAGCAAGGAGCTGTTTGACTTCTTCGTTGAGCTCCTTGATATGTCTAAGCAGCTCGGATGTAGCCTTTTGGCTGAGAGGGAATTGAAGCAAAGGCTAACCTCGCGTTTGTTTAAGGAGGATGCTAAAATTTTGGAATCCCTCATCAAGCCTGAGCTTGTAGAGATCCTCGACTCCGAATGGGAGAGAGCGGTCAAGGGAGGCCTGAGTTTTGCCTTCTTCAACTTTCTAAAGGCAAGTGGGTGTTTTCACACAGCCGATAACATCCAAGCTCTCACCTTCGCGATGGTGGCCACTAGAGTGGTTCCACAACCATCCATAGAGGAGAATATACCTCCGAGGAGGGTGCTAATAGGGTAAGGGATGCAGTGTAATATTTGCCTATTTTGGCCTTCTTTTGTAATTCTTGTTATAATGTACAAAACATTATGGTCACTGATTGTTTCCTTACCCCTTTTTTATTCTGTTTTTGTAGTGTAAATCATTGGTAAAGAAACTGGAATGCGTCTACAAAGAAATTTTGAATACTCGAATCAAGCTAAATGAAACCAACGAACATTTAATGAAGTCAATGCTAGACCACGCTAAGTTTAACTCAGAAAAGGATTCTATTCGTAAGGAAAATCATCCATTCAAAGAAGAGTTAGAAGTATGGAAAGTCAAAAATCACCCTTCCTTTAAGAGTTTTCCAGAGGATTACAAAGCCAAAAAGCATAAAAAGGTGTCACCTCTCAGATTTGTTGAAAATTGTGATCCCGCCGAGCAAGATTATCAGGAGATAGTACATCGCATCAACAGTCAATTTGGGTCCTCAAAGAGATGTCTGGCTAATGCTAATAAACTTCCAATTCTCGAGGCTCATCTCAATCTAAGTTGAACTGAAGAGTATAAAGATAAATTCAAATTCCAAGAGATAGTGAAGCTCAATAGGATCGCCGTGAGTGATATTGAGAGGTTGGAAGAAGCTCTAGCCCAAAAAGGTACATCTACTGAAGAAGATCTCTTAGTAGTTGAGTCGGTTATTTCCAAGAATACTCAACTATCAGAAGAAATCAAGTCCTCTGGGTTGAAAATCAAAGAATTAGAGGAGAATGTTAATCTCCTTTATGTAAGCCTTTGGGCTCACTCACTGTGACACGGGGTCGTCGGCCTAAAACTTATAGGTAGCCAACTTTTGCCTAAATTTTTTACTTAGGCCTTCCCAGCATTGGCTTGTTGATCTCCAAGTAGATACTCGAGGGACTGGCGTGGAGAAGAGATCCTCCAATGCCATCTTGGAGTGCATTCGAGAGTTAAGAATCCGTGATCCTCCCCCCCTCGAGTCGTTCAAGTTCCTCAACTTTAAAGAAATTAGGATCTAATTATAGGCGATAAGGATTGTGGATCTTCAAGCAATAGGAACAAATAGGCTTCCAAAAAATGTGTTAAAGGTGAGGATGATCCTTCTAAGTGTTCTTACCAAAAGCTCAAGTTAGACCCATCTAAGTATTTTAAAGAGGAACATATGCAAGACCTTCAACATGCTGCCGGAGTCAAGATGGAAAAATTGAAAACTTAAAGTTACGTTGGGAAACCTTAACAAATTAGTTATAGATATAGGTTTTATTTGATGTATTGAATGTATAAATGTTGTACGATTTGTAAGATTTGTGAAAACTTAGCTTAAATTATATTGCTTGTTAGATGTATTTGTTCATTACCTAGCCCATTGATCCTGTATGTAATCTAGTAATAAATAAAACTAAATAGATCAATTTGCTTATCAGCAAAGACATTAGAAAAATGCACTGTAAAAATTGGGGTAGAATCGAGCAGCTTATAAGCTTTCTTCGTAAATAATTTAATTTACCAAATGAGTGTTATGTTACATAACGAGTGTTGTTTATCACCCAATCATCAGCCTCAAGAGCTGGAATTATTACAAAAGGTTAAGCTTATCAACATATTTTTAATGTCTTCGAGAGTGTTTCATATCAGCATTCACTCGATCATCAGCCTTAAGAGTTGGAAATATTTCAAAGGGTTCAGCTTATCAGCATGTTACCCATATCCTCAAGAGTATTGCTTATCAGCATTTCACTCGATCAGCAGCCTTAAGAGATGGAATTATTTCAAAGGCTTCATCTTATCAGCATGTTACCTATGTCCTCGAGAGTGTCTCTTATCAGCATTTCACTCATGTGCTTGAGAGTGCCGCTTATCAACATATCACTCTTATTTTCAAAGCTGGTAATACTTTCCCAGATTAGTGATGTTCCAACTTCTGCGCACCTTCACCCCATTCATAGATTCGAGTTGCACCTTTGTCTCATATATGCTTCCACAATTCTGTAGGGCCCTTCCCAGTTGGCAGCTAACTTTCCTTTGGGCTTATGGTGGATCTTCTCATTTTTCCTCATCACCAAATATGTCGGATTGAACACTACATTTTTAACTCTTCTATCATGGTAGCGCTTAACTATTTCTTTTACCCTAGCTTCATGAAGGGATGCCAAATCTCGCTTTTCTTCCGCCATATTAAGGTATAAACATCGATTCTCCTTATTAACCATCTCTCCTAAGGCTGCTATCAACCTCAGACTTGGTAATCCAATTTCTGCTGGGATCACTGCTTCCGAGCCACACACCAAGCTATATGGTGTTTTACAGTGGCAGAAGATTCAGTTGTCTAGTACGCCCACAAAAGACTGGGTATTTCACATATCCAATTACTTTCAGCCCCCTCGAGCCTAGCTCTTATACCATTCACTATTGTCTGGTTGGTTACCTCTACCTGAACGTTGGCCTGTGGGTGGTAAACCACCATTACTTTTTGCTAAATTTTATATTCCTCACACCACTTTTTAAACGGATCTTGGGCAAACTGCATCTCATTATCTGTGATTACTATCCTCGGGATCCCAAAGCGGCAAACAATGTCCATCCAACAAAATGCAATGACCATTTTCCCCTTTATATTTACCAAATGCTCAGCTTCAACCCACTTAGTGAAATAATCGATAGCCACAATATGATACTTGAACTTCCTGGGGGCTTCCGGGAAAGGTCCTACCAGATCAATTCCCCATTTGTCGAATGACCATGAACTAAGAATACTCGTTATATCTTCTCGGGGAATGCGAATTAGAGGGGCATTCTTCTAACATTGGTGACAGGATTGTACGTACCTGTTTGCATCATCATATTTCATTAGCCAATAATACTGTGCTCGAATGAGCCCCTTTCCACTGACCGAGCCCTCAGGTAACTACTACATATGCTTTCAAGAACCTCTTTTATCAGATAATCAGCCTCGTAAAGGATAACACATCGTAGCAAAGGTTGAAGATGTCCCCTTCAGTACATAATTCCATTTTGTAGCACATATCTTAGGACCTTTAGTCTTATCTTCCTGGCTTCAGCCTCGTTTCCTAGAAAAACCCCTTCTTCGAGGTAGGCTACTATGCCAGTCATCTTGTTTTTCTCCCCCTCGATAGCCATCACCACTGCTTCCTCAAAACTTCTTATGCTCAGGGTTTCCATAAGAAGCTATCTTTGAGACTCGGTTCCCAAATCTGAAGAAGCAAGCTTACTGAGAGCTTCTGATTTATTATTTTCTTCCATCGGCACTTGTATTAAAGAGTATGACCTGAAACCTTTCAAAAGCTATTTTACAATCTCCGAGTATTTTTGTAAATTTTGTTCCCTAACCACATACTCCCTATTCCCCTTCTGAACCGCTATTTAAGAATCACTATAAACTTCCAGGTCCTCCACCTTTAGTTCATTAGCCAATCGCAAGCTAGTTATTAGAGTTTCATACTCAGCTTCATTATTTGTGGCCTTAAACGCAAAGTGTAATGTATACGGGTAATCCCTGCCATCAGGACTAGTGAGTAGTATTCCAGCTCCGCTTCCTCCTGAATGCAAGGAACTGTCTACATACAACTTCCATACTTGTTTTCTTTCAATAGCCTCCTCTCGAGTCTCATCTTCAAGTGAGATTGGCTCCGGGGTCTCCACTATGAAATCCACCAGCACCAGACCCTTGATGGAAATTCTTGGCTGATATTGAATATCATGTTCTTCAAACTCCACTGCCCATTTCATCATCCTCCCTTAAGCCTCTGGTTTTAACAAAATCTGCCTAATTGGGTAGTTGGTAAGAAATACTATTGTATGCCTCTGGAAGTAAGGACGCAACCTCTGCGCTGCATGCACTAAAGCCAAAATCATTATTTCAAGAGTTGTATACCTAATATCCGGCCCTTGCAAGGCTCAAATCACATAGTAAATTGGATGTTACCTTTTCTTCTCCTTTACCAATACATCACTAATTATCAGGGGCTAGGAAGAAATGTACAAGAACAACGTCTCACTTTTTCAGGTTTCATAAGGGTGGGCAGTATCCGAAAATGCTCCTTCAACTTCTTGAATGCTTCCTCGCACTTCTCATTTCACTGGAACATATTTTCCCATCGAAACACATCAAATAAGGGGAGGTGTTTCTCTGCCCCCTTCGAGAGGAATCTGCTCAAGGCTGCAAGAGACCCCAAAAGATTCTGTACCTCCTTCAATGTTCTTAGAATCCTCATTTTCATCAAAGCCTCTAATTTCTATAGATTAACATCGATACCCCTCTCGGATACCATGAAACCCAAAAATTTTCCAGCCCCCACACCAATGTCTGTTAACAGTACTCATAACTCAGGCCCAAGTGGACAGTCCCCGCCCGACGTCGGAGTTACATACGTGGACGATGTAGTACCTACGGTTATGGAACAAATTTCCGTTCACGCTGTTCTAGGTGTTGAATCACCTGCTCCTCCACCGGAGATTCCATACGTGCGAGAAGATCACGTTAGGGACCTGGTGCAATTTTGAGTTGTGATTAGGGAATTGCTCTCAAAATTCAAAGAGCTAGTCGTAACAACTCTCATTGGTGGTATTAAAACACCAATACCCACGACGGAGAAGATCTACCTGGAGGAGTTGCATTCAATGTGGGTCGAACAAGGTCAACTTGACAGTATTCCACGTGCAACTGGTGGAAACTTGATGATTTTGACTGCATCACCGGACATTACTAACGTCCGTCGTGACGGTGTCTTCGACCCTACATGGATCCCAAACTTCCCACCATTGACTAAGGAGGTCCCTTCCATCCACAGTCTATTGAGTTGGGAGTGTTTAGTTTTGGCAACCCCGTCTTTTTAATGTGTTCTGTGAAGCAGTGCTATGCATTCGTGGTTGCACAGGCATAACCACTCCCCCGGCTGATGTCTGTTTTAAGTTCTTATTATATTATGTTAATGTGTCAATAATGTAGGGTGGTGTTGTTAGCACTACACCATCATGGGTTTACTTAGCTAATGTTTACCTACTTCTAAATCTGGTGTTGTATGCCTCATGCTTTCCTTAGCCTTTTCATTTTCAGCTATATGTTTTTAAATATCAAGTTGCTTGAATGATCTTCTGATTGAGTTGGAATGTTGTTAATAAACATAATAGCTAGAATAATGCATTGAGTAGGCACAAGGAATTGAATCCATTTGCACGAGAATAACTTAAAATTAGTCCACCATTGACACAATCCACTGACTGTTTCATAAAACATGCTCTGAAATGTTTGCTTCAGGTACTTAGGGAAACCACTCAAAAAACGATCGAGATTCATCTTGAAAAACAGGTTTTACCATTTTATACGTTTAACTATCAAACCTATGTTCCAACGTAGGTTAACCTAACCAAGTATGTAAAGTAAATAAATGCAAGACACAC